>WWET01004106.1:32262-46154 GCA_011038615.1 Limnodynastes dumerilii
AAGGGGGGGGTGTGCGGGGGGGGGGAGGGAAAAGGAAGATATTTATCAGAGGAAGGGAAATATATAATGGGGAGAGGGGTTTGGAGGAGATGTGTAATGGCGGCTATCTTTATTTTCTCCACAGACTTTCAATGCAGTAAGAATCAACATAAGGCACAAAGAAAAGAACCTAACAATCAATATTCATTAAGTAAACAGGAGTATGAGGTTGGGGGGCGCCGTAGCATTTACTTGCTCCAGGTTCCATTAATCCATGCTACACTGCAGGATATACATTACTATGTCCATATAAATCGTAGTTCAGCGCAATGCAAAAATGTACGTATGGGATGGTGTATACCATATTTTTGCCAGGGGCGAAACTAGGCTGCTTCTTTAGTAAATTCCTTTGAAGGTTTAGCAATGCAGTTCCACCTTTCCAATGATTTTAGTGCAGACCAGAGAAGTTAAAAATAATGGGCCAGATCCAGAGCTACGTTTTCATTACGTTTCATAGCATAGCGTATTTACTATGCACTCCCCTTGGCACTCCCCTCGTCCGTACGTAGTTTAGCCATCTTACGCTTTCCAAACCCTACCTTAACTTTTCCAAGTGGAACTCCTGCCGGCCGTAATGGCTGCACATACTTATGCGCCTAAGCACGCCCATACTGTATGATTAAATGCCTCAGCCCGCCTCCGAAGTGTAATTAAGGGTGTCGTAGGACTGGCACGCCCCTTAGTTCATAGTTAAGCTCTTGATACGAGGCTGGTACGTACGTTCAAAGTTATGTGGCGTAAAATCTGCCGCGCGTGTGCGCAGTACATACAAAACAGAGTTTTAACGTCAGCAGCTAGCGTACTTAGTTCTGGATCTACCCCAATGTAACTAAGTTTGCGTCTAGTGGTTGCCTTGTGCACCCCCCAAACCCCCATCACCACCTCACCTCTGTGGCCCTTAATATATGCACTCTTGGCATCTACTTAAGTTACACCACTATTTTTCTTTGCCAATTATTGTATAAAAAAAGGCTGTGTCCTATTCCATCGCTAGTAAGCAATGGGGTCTGGATATGAGAGTTGGTGCAAAAATATTCTTTTAATTTATATATTAGGTATTGAGCTCTCCATCAATAGAACATAAACCATTATGGTGCAAGTATATTAACTACATCATGGGCATGGTCATTTCAATTCAATTACTTCTTTTACTATTACAAAAGGAAAGTTTTTATTTCTAATTATACATCAATAAGCAACATATGTGTATTTAATATTTGTGTTTACACATATTTTGTATAGAATATACAAGTTTAGCATTTATTAATAACTCAAGACACCTTTATCTCTCTATATTGTATACAAATAGGGCCATATGACTTCTAGATTCTACTGTAACGTTTGTCTGCCAGAGTTATTGGTTTTCATTCAAAATCACAACAATGACGTGGTGTATCAATGAAGGTATTATGCAATATAGTGGATGATATCCTCAGTAATATACCTGTCAGCATTGTGTCTTTGAATGAGCATTAATACTGCACCATATACGTTACTGTCAGAAAGTCTTTGTTTTATGAATGAAACATAGAGATAAACGTGTTACAAGGGTGTCATATGTCTCCGATTAGCAGCAGTCAGCTCTCATGCAATCTCATGTTGAACTCGTACTGGGATACAAAATAAATATACAGTGTAGCTGTCAAACACACAAAATCCCAGCAGTATATCTGCTGTTGTCCCAGGTATAGTTACTGAATGAATAAGCAAAGCTTTTCCTTGGTTTATAGATTAGAGGCACAAAGTATGCAGGGCTATGGGCCAGAATTGCTAAGCTGCAGGAAAGGAAAAGTGGAGATGTAACGAAACTCTGCACCTGGGTACATCGCTAACCAGCGGAATGCAGGACTGGTAAGTATAACATTCTTTTATTAAGCAATGATGAGGAAAAGGAAACATTCAGACCCACATACTGTACAACAATATAGGTCTAGTTTGGGGAAAAAATATTACCTGACAGATACAATCACAATTGGCTTGTACTGAATTTGTATCCTAGGGATCCACACTGTCACTGTTTCATAGTAAGTATGTGTAGATAATTTAGAATGGTAAATTCACTGCAGCAGAGACAAAAGTGAATTAATAATACAATTTCTCTGAAAAGTATTGCGTTATATATAAAAATAAATGATGATTCTAATAATTTTTCTAGTCGAACAATAATTATGAGATAGCATTGAGTAGGTATAAAGAAAGATTACAGCCTGAGTGATACAAACAGCCAGTGGAAAGAGTAACAACACCTTTATTATATATTACAAACTTTCCTCTATGGTAAACATGATGGGTGTGGCTAATATAGGGCCGTATTCAGAGAACCGTTTTCACGGGGAGTTCCGTGCGTGTTTTAGGATCGGATCAACTGCGCATGCGTAGTAACTTTATTTACGTAAGTTACGTTGAATATACGCTTTTAAGTGCTTTAGGCACGGGCATGTGAATCGCACTTGGGTACATACGTGCGGATGGGCGGCGTAGAAATACGTACTTGCAAATTTAAATAAAAGTGGGTGAACGCATGGAGGTGCGTGTTTAAAGAATCGCACGGACGGAGCACATATACGCCCGTAAGTACACACGTAAAGAACAGAGTGGGTTAGGGACTCGTAAGTCACCGACAGCACGTCCGGGAGAGGGGAGTGTCGGGGTTGTTGGTGGGTGTTTCCTTGCTCTGGCCGTGCATAAAATTGCGTATATAAGAAAAAATGTTTATCTGAATACGGCCCATAATGGGCAACTTGCTACCTGCAAATCCTTCAGAAAATGATTATGCTGAGTGGATGCCGAAGTCTATTGTATTATCCTGTGTAACATCGCAAACTGCCCGCCAGGGTAATTTCAGGTCAAATGGTCAGTTAAATGTGCACTAATGCACTATGTTTTGTAGGTGCTGGTGGAAACAAAAAACCAGGAGCACCACCTCAGTCACATATTGGGATATTGTAAAATAAAAGTTGTAATCATTTCTCTATTAAATGTAAAATACAAAGAGAGAACAAGGATTGCATCTTGCTGTTTTTCTGACGACAATTTTAGGTTCACAGTAGGATCAGCGTGCAGTAATAAAAGTCAATACAATGATGGTAGTGTCTTACTGGTTTTTCTATGGATAAAAGGTCCAAAGGCCAAATGTATAAAGTAACAACAAAAGTGAGATATGTGTAAACATCTTCACAAGCGGGATATAAAAATATATATAAAATGTAATCTGTTGTCTTACCTTTTATCTTCCCAAAAAGCAATTAATCCAAAGTATCTGTTTTTATTCTAACTCCTCTGTTGGACTTGATCTCCGTGATCTAACCTGCTTGTTGTCGTTGTCCTTTGTTTCAGACAGAATGTGTTTCTTGTTGGTACTTAGGGCTCCATTTATAAAGAAGTATGTTTTTTTGATCCTATGTGGAGCCAGGATCATGGCTATTTGCTACAAACCTGGCTCCTGCAAGTTTGATATTTATAAAAACTTACCTTCTCTGTGAACCTCAACGAGCTTGTGAGGTCCTGTAAAGCCGATTCAAACTTTTAACAAGCCGCTCTGCACATGCGCAAGGGTTCCCAGCTGTTACAGCTTCGAAAGGGCTTCACAGGACAGAGGTATGTATAAGCATGCATTAGTTGTCATTGCAGAATAGCAGACAATAGTTACAGTACTTGCATTGATATAAAGACTATAATATGAGACCGGTTTCAGAGTTAGGAACGTTATGCCACTTATGCATGCAAGATGTGTAAGTGGAATGATTTGACTGGAGGGCGCATGCATGAACTTAGTTCCACACAATGCCATTTTCTAGGAAATGGCTTGTGCTTCCCCTCGGACCGCTAAAGTGGGCGAGGGGAAAGCATACTAATTGTACAATGTGGCAGGAGAATCCCACACTATACAATATACATGACGTGCTTTGTCAAATGCTGGCCAATCACAATAAATTGCATGTAATTACGCTACACCTGACTACAAACAACAAAAAGTAGTCAGTATATAGAGATCAATCACAAATATTCAGTGGAAAAAGATTCTGCTGTGAGAGCCCAACACTCAGATACCACTCATGGAAAAAAGATGTTTGTTCTTCCGCTAACCTGAACAGTAAGGAATGCTCCCACTCCTACCAACACGTATTAAGTACCTAGTACTCTTTTTTTTTTTTTTAAATAAAAAGGACTTGAAACGTGTTGGTAGGTGTGCGATTATTCCTTACCATCCAGGTTAGCTAGAGGACAAACCTCTTTTTTCTTTTTTCCATGAGTGGTATCAGTGTTTGACCCTCACATCAGCATCTTTTTCCACTTGAAATTCGTTCTAGTTTTAGTAGTTACTTTTAACCCTCAGATATTGGAGTCAGGCTGCCAGTAATGTAACCGCCCACTAAGGGTAAGAAAAAAGAATTTTACAAATATTTTATGTTTTTAATCTGTCTTTTAATTACTATGGGAATAAATGATAAGATTAGTAGTATCTTGCAGTATCTGGTTTTTGGAACAAGGAAACCCTACTTTCCATTTTAACATTTAAGAACAGAGACCCCAAAACAACTCCTGCTTTACACAATTTTTTTAGTCATTATGAAAAATAACTTTTATATATGATGAATTTTGTGTACACATCATAAAATGTCAAAACAAATAGAATGTTCACTGCTAACGTGTAATTCTCCAATTAGCACAATTAGCTAATTATATGATAAAATGACTCATTAGGTATAAGAGGGCTTTTTGAACAGATTAGAGGAAAAATACTAACAATTAAAAGCAGAAATGTTTTCTTACCAAGACTTGTATACACCATAGTATACCATATATGTAATGCAAATAATATTTGAGATTTTAATTTTACAAGTACAATATTATATATTAAAGCAAGGTTTATTGCCTAATTAGATTATTTGGTTTTACATCATACTCTGTAAGAAATAACAAAAAACCTGTAAGAGCATTTTACATACATAGATATGCCTTTTCTTTTCAATTATTTTACAATTATTTCTTTTATACAGATGAAAAGATTGGTTGAATTGGAAATTTAAGCATTTTTCTCACTACAAAAAATGTATTATCATTCTAAGGGAATCATTGTTCCAGCACCAAGACTGAGCTCCAGAGAGGGGAAATTCAATCTTGAGGCAACATTATCTATATTCACATCTTTCTCCTTCTTAGAATATCATAGTATAATGCTGATTATGCTCCCATTTAATTGTCTCAAATTATTATTCCTTACCTGAGGCCTGCATAACTTTGCCCTCCTATAGCTCTGAAATCCTGTCTATGGTTACTTCTAGAAGAAATATTATTTGGATTTTAAAGTTAATGATGGTATTTGCTCATCTAGGGGTAGATCCAGAACTACGTTTGCCGTACGTTTATTCGCGTAGCGTATTTATGCGTGCGTACCTTCTATACACTCCCCTTGGCACACCCCTTGAATGTACGTATCTTTGTCAAGATACGCATTTCAAACCCTACCTTACCTTTTACCAACATAACCGCAGTGATCCGCACACGTACGTATGGGCAACACGAATTTACGCAGCTAAGCATGCCCATACTGTACACTTTAAATACAAACCCTCGCCTACTTAATGTATTTCAGACATATTTTGGACTCACGTAAAATTGTCACGCCCACACGTAAGTATTTACGTGACACATACATGAATGGCCCATACATTCACAATAACGCTGCGTTACTGTGCGTATTTTCTATGGTGCGCATGCACAGTACTTACCAAACGACGTTTTTATGTCTCCGCCACGCGTAAATTCGCTCACAAGCGTTGTTCTGGATCTGGCCCCTAGTTAGTAAGTTTGTGACGTTAAAGTTAGTTAATAGATACTGAGGATCCTTTTTTGTATATGTAATAATGGCATAAATATATTAACGTATTGTGATTTAGTCTAAACAGAGTACCAGAAAAGACATAGGGTCTTGTACATATAACCCCTTTAAATAAACCTCAAGATCAAGCAATTATTCCTTAAAATGTAAATGTTCCTCCTAGATTATATGGTGCTAATTTTAAGAGGAGGATGATGATGCCAATCAGGTACACGTAGCTGTACAATGATTAATTGCTAGGAGTTGACGAAAAAAATGTAATCACTGACAACAATGATTGCTTTTACTCTATAAATGACAGTGACAAGGAGAAAGGAAGACAAGCTGGAGAACAGAGGCGTTGCTGCTGTGGATTGCTGCATATGGATGATAACAAAAAAATAATCAATAAACAGCCTGCCCTATTTATTAAACTGTGAGAACAACAGACATATATACAATATACATCGCCTACCAAAACATGTGTTTAAATGGTATATTGACTATCATAGTGAGATCAATAGCATATTATGGCCTTCAAAGATAGTCTTTAGAATACATAATAGATGACTGGACCTTGCATGGCATGCTTTTTATCAGAATGGGACTTATACAGCAGCCAAATTTGCTTTGCATGGTAGGGTTTTAGAGTATTAAAGGAAAAGGGAGGAGAAGGGAAAAAAGGACCATACCAGATGACAATTAGAAAGCAAAGGATAGTGCTAAAAATATAGCATATAAACAAAAATTCTCAAGGTGCAGCCACAATGGATCCAACGTATTTAAAGATTAAAGAGAAAATGAAAAACATGTGGTCACACCTGTATCAAGGAGGGAACTCATGTTCACAGCGAGCCATTTTGGGTGCACACTTTGTAAAGCACCTTACAAAGACTGGGTGACAAACACCATACAGTTAAATACTTTTATTATCACTATTAAAAAAGTACAGCTGCATTAATGGCATCTGTAAAGGGCATAAGTAAATACATGGAAATACACAGAAATATAGTTAAAATAGTTAAAATATAGTAATATAGTTACCAAAAGAGCATCCAGACAAACTGAAAATATTTAGTATAAGTAATCAGAGTGTAACCCTCACTCCACCTAATCTAATAAATACTCCAAACTGACCCTAGTAAGAAAGCCTAATAGCCTCACAGCTATGCTTCACCCATTCCAGGACCGTATCTCACCCTTCCTGAGACTGCAAAGAAGAAGGGGAGCTGAGCTCTGGATGAAGTCCAAGGTATTTTTCAGCTTCCACTTGAGAATACCATTCAGTTATACACATTGTTATTCCTAATACTACTCAAAACACAGACACACAATAAATTAATGCACAAACACATTATAATGAAGATGTATCAGGTAGGTACTCTTTTGTAAACATTACACTGTACCAGACTTCAGGCTCCATTTACAAAGCAATGAAAACTTGTTTTCATTAGATAAATACCATTTTCAGGTGAAAATGGCCTTTATCTCATGAAAATTAAGTTTCTGAGAATTTGCAATGCTATGATCGCCATGGAAACCATGGTACTCAAAAGCAGCAGCACTCCCAATCGCCAGCCTGATGTAATGAACGTGAGAAAGCTGATTGTTGCATTTACTAACTGTAATATTTTGTCATTAAATGCATAAAATTGTAGGACTGCATCATGAGAGATCCATGAAAAATATATTAAAGGTTTATTCTGAACAAGTGGATCTTTTTTCTTATCAGAGATGTGGAACAAGGGCTCCCTGAGGACAGATTTTAAAAACATGCTAATGCTACATCTGTTGAGCTGCACATTGGAAGAGTCTAATTGGCGTGGCCAAACTGTGGCTCCCCAGATTTGACAAACCACGAGTTCCAGCATGCTCTGACTGACTGAATAGGCATAGCTGATACCTGACAAAGCATGCTGGGACTCATATTTTCAGTCACCTGACGAGCTACAAGTTTTCCAGGTCTGGTCTATATCTTTGTAAACATTTTTTGTTAGACTTTGTTAGAGGTTTTTCTTACATTTTACCCATGCTTCTAAACCCACCATCTAAGTAACAATAGAAGCCATTGGAAATGTGACAAGATCTTTTATGGCCCCAATATATATCTTTAGTAGATGCATGATGGATGATGATATTATTGTTAATTATTATTATTATTATTATTATTATTATTATTATTATTCATTTACATACACAATTAAGGATATGTTACACTTGCATTGCATTAAAGAAAAATGTCCTCTAAGTATTTTTATGAGACTGACACACTGAGGCATGAAGTCTAACTACCAGGGGGTGTTTTCCAGAGCCCCTGATGGTGGGGATGGACTTGGCTGCGTCCAGGTAGCAGGTCGCGGCCCTAGGTGGACAATCCCGTAGTATAGAAAAGGACACGGAGACCAGAAGATGACGCCACAAACAGACTAGGATACAGGCCAAAAAATATATTAAAGGACATCCAGCGCTATAAAATGAGCTGCAAGATATTTTAGGAATGTGATCTACCAACCCATATAAAAACCAGATAAAAGTAAAAAGAACTAAAACATATAGCGCTCATATTTCCTAAACTTTACATACATATAAAACCAGTAAAAATATTAAATATACAATGTCCAAAGTATGTGAATTTTATTGCAGGCAGTATTAGGTAAGAGGTTATTAAATGATCATTCCTGGGGGGCGTGGCCTGGAGCTCAAATGGAGTAAACGCATGCCGCGTTAGCTCCTGCAAAAATCTGTTTAAAAATCCGTTTTGGAGGTCCCTGTGTTGCTGCTTGCGCCTATTGGGGGTTCTTACCTGCCCCTGCATCTGTGGTGAAGAACGGGAGTCTGCTCGGTGCGTGTGGCAGGGTCTTGGAGGGAAACAGGGCTTCGGGCCTACGTACCTGTCAGTGCCGTGGTCCGGAGGATATCGGCTTCTGGAAAAAGGGATACAAGAAGATTGGAGGCTGTCTGTGGTGCAGTAGCTGTGGCAGATATCCAGGAGTGATGGAGACGAGCTAGGGAAGCTGTGTTGGGCTCCTTCTGCGGAGGCCGGGGCCTGCTGGAGATTTTGGCGCGAACGTCGGCCATTTCCGGGCACCATATTGGAAAACGAGCGTGTGAGGACAGCTGTGGTGACCGAAGGCACTGGTGTCAGGTGGGATCTCTCCTAACTGTGGGGCGCTGTTCCTCTGGACCCCCTTTTACAAGCACAGTAGGGCACAGATATTAACACAGCTTGCAGTGACTCTCTGCTTTGAACTGGCTCAGAGGGTAATTGGGACTCATCATCCTGCTATCTGTGTCCCCATATATCTGATTATTGTGGCATAGTCAGACAGAGACTCTCACTTATATTGTCTGCCAGAACTGTGTCTCACTTTGGAAGGTGCAACCTTGCTGTTACCCCCCTTTTTGCAAGAGGGCCATAAAGATTTAACATAGCCTGCAGGGTTCCTACAAAGAGTCATCTCCCTCCTGCATTTTACTGGACTGCTCTATACACTGTAGGGGGCTCCACCATTCTCATATCCACTGTTGCTAAAGACAAATGTTCATTGTTACTGTTGTACAGGGGCTATAGAGATTTACAACAGCTTGAAGTGTATTCACCCCAATATTGTCTGTCATCTCTGCATCGGAGAAATCGTTGATGGAGAAAATCAAGAGATGCAGATGGATATTTTCCAATTGAGGCAGGACATGCAGCGGATGAGAGGACGGGTCACAGAGACTGAGCGACGTATTTTTACTGTTGAGGATACGGTGGCCCCTCTTCCTGATCAAATCGCCACTCTGACTTCTGAGATGTGAAAGTGTAAGTCTAAACTTTCTGACCTGGAGGGGTGACTTCGTCAAAACAATCAGAGATTCGTGGGCCTGCCTGAGAGAGCTGAGGGCAAGATGCCGGAGCAGTTTCTGAAATCCTGGCTAATACAGGAATTCGGAAAGGACTTCGCCGTGGAGCGTGCACATCGGGTACCCACTAGACCTCCCCTTCCAGGGGCTCCAGCCCGTACATTCATCGCCAGGCTCCTTCTCTACAGGGACCGGGATGCGGTCTTGCGATTGGCTCACACCAAGGGTCCTCTTCGGTTTGAGAACCACACAGTGTCCGTGTTCCCGGATTTTGCTTTGGATATACAAAAATATAGAGCTCAATTTGTGCAAGTTAAAAGGTGCCTCCAGGAATTACAACTGCAATATGCGATGTTATATCCTGCCAAGCTCTGAGTGATCGCAGATGGATCGACCCACTTCTTCCAGACTCCCGGTGATGCTTTAGACTGGCTCGAGCGGCGTACTCGGAGATGGGAGCAACCAGCAGAATGAGTATCACTACTAATTGTTGCTGTGGGGGTTTGTTGAGGGTTCATCTCCGGGACACTTCTATTGTTATTCTACTTGCTGGTGCCGGGCGTGGGCGCAGGGACCTCACCTGCATGGTTGCTAGTAGGGGCATCTCCTCTAGCAAATGGTCTTTAATTAAGTTAAAGTCCCACACAGCTTTCTTAGCTGTTTTTCAGCTGTTTATTTGGTTTTACCTAAAGGGAAGTATTTAGTTGTAAGGGGGAAGTGAGGTTGTTAGTATTGGTTACAGTTTAGGGTCAAGGTATCCCATAGGTTGCATGGGTATACAGGGTGGGTTTCTTTGGGTGGGTAGAAATGCAGCTATGTGGTCTTTTAATGCTTGTAGGATTTATACTGTTTTGCTGCATGTTTGAGGTTCTCTGGGGTACGATGTCCATATGTTTTTGGAGGGATGTGCACCTTACCATTATGCTGACAGGTCGGAGATGGCATCTTCCCGTGTGATGGGTGGGAGGGGAGGGTTAACATTGCTTACATCGAATACGAAGGGGCTCAATGATAGGGTCAAACGTTCCCTAGTTCTTAATCAAATTAAGAAATACAAATCTGACATTACTTGTCTGGTGGAGACACACCTGACGAGTAGTCGTCTCCTTTCTTTGAAGCGCACATGGGTGGGGCGGGCCTATCACTCACCTTATGCCAATAATTCCCGGAGAGTGTACATTCTGGTATGCAAGCAGGTGAAATTTGTATTGGAACAGTTCAAGATAGACCCGTGCAATTGGTATGTCTTTCTCCGTGCCACAGTGAATTCGGTACCTTTTTTTTATTTTGGGGATTTATGTTCCTCCCATACTGGTGAGGTCCTGAGTATGGCCGCTTCCTTTGTGTCCCAGGCTCCGGCCACAGAAGTGGTGTGCGTGGGGGATTTCAACAATGTGCTGGATCAATCTCTGGATAGGTGGAGTGAGCAGTTGGTTGTCCCTCCCTCTGGCCCCACTCGATTTGCGAAACTCATTCAGGAACTGGGATGGGTAGATCCCTGGCAGATGAGATCCCCAAAAACGCAGCAATATTCATGTCAGTTAGCTTCACATAATACACTATCCCGTATTGACTTGGCCCTGGTTTCTCAAACATTAGGTCCCCGAGTAGATAGGGTAGAATATATGCCTAGAGGTATCTCGGACCATTCCCTGGTACTGTTGTCCTTCAGCTTGGATCCTGACAAGGGAACTCGGTTTTGGAAGCTTAATCCTTTTTGGTTGACATTGATGGGGTCTGGGGCTGATCTGGTGGCAGAATGGGAGGGTTACTTTAATGTTAATCAGGATACTGGGGGGGGTGGGGGCGGTTTGGAAAGCATTTAAAGTGGTACAATGTGGCTCATTTATAAAAAGTGTTATGGGCATTAAGCGCTTTCATAAGGCGAAGGAGGTAGAATTGGAGCAAAACTGTAGGCCTCTAGAAGATAAATATATACTGTCCGGGGATCCCGGGGATCGGAGGTCTTGGCTGATGGGACAGCGGGTGTGGGCGGATTGCTTGCAGGATAAGGCTAAGCATAGGCTCCTTTTTGCCAAGCATTCACTGTATTCACAGGCCGATGCGGGGGGGTAGCTATTTGGCCTGCTTGGCGCAGGAGGTTAGGGGAAATAACGTTATACCAGCTATTCAGGAAACTCAGGGGGTTATGCGATACTTAGGTTCCGAAATTTCTGCTGTCTTTCTACAGTTTTATCAACGTTTATACTTGACTCAAGTGACGTATACCCATGACCAGTTGTTTAATTATTTGGACCAGGTTTGTTTCCGTACACTCCCCCAGGACTCGGTGGATTTTTTGGATGCCCCCTTTACGGTTGAGGAGTTGGTGGGGGTGATCGGTTCCTTCCCCAGTCATAAGGCCCCTCGGGTGGATGGAATTCTGGTAGAGGTCTATAAAATGTTTTCTGAGTTCCTCACTCCCCAGTTGCTGTTGCATTTTAATGGTTTCTTTGAGGCGGGAGAGTTACCGCCTTCTATGTTGGAAGTATTAGTAGTCATGATTCCCAAGCCAGATAAGGACCCCTTGCAGCCTGAATCCTACCGCCCTATATCACTTCTCTCAACTAATGTAAAAATGTTGGCAAAACTGCTGGCAACCAGGCTAAATAAAGTCATTGTCCAGGTCATTCATCCGGATCAGACAGGTTTCATGCCGGGCAAATCCACTACCACTAATTTGCATAGGTTATTCAGTCAAATTCAACTGACGGACGGAGCTGCACCTAGGGCTGCAGTCCTGTCCTTGGATGCAGCTAAGACATTTGACTCCATTGAATGGCCTTATCTGTGGGAAGTATTGCGTCGTTTCGTCTTCGGTGATAGATTTGTTGGGTGGGTGCATCTGCTTTATTCTGCTCCTGCGGCCTGGGTCTGTGTAAACAGTCACACCTCCAGCCCATTCGCCTTGGGCAGAGGCCCCCTGTCCCCTGCACTTTTTGCACTGGCTATAGAGCCTCTCACCTGTATAACATAAGTCCGGATCGAGTGGGCCTTCCTGCGGGCGACTCCGTGGATACTATTGCGCTTTACGCAATAGATGATGTGTTATTATTCCTGTCTGATGCGGACCGATCCATGGGCAATGTACTGAGCACTGTTGATTCCTTCGGGGCTTACTCTGGTTTAAAGATTAATTGGACAAAATCCCATATTTTCCCCCTGGGCTGTGTTGATTCCTCCCATGTCCCCCGCAGGGTCCCCTACAATGGACCTTCCAATTTAAATATCTGGGTATATGGATATCTCATAAAGTCGCCGATTTTGCCCCACTTAACTTGACACCTGTAGATTCCTTTTTTTAAAAACAAGTTCCATTTGTGACAAAAACCTCCTCTCACTGTTACAGGTCAAATAAATTTGGTGAAGATGGTGATCCAACCCAAGTATTTGTATGTCCTGCAACACTCGCCAATCTACCTCCCGTTAAAAAAAATTTTCAGGGATTAATGGGTTACTGTTCTCCTTCATATGGGCTGGGCGTAAACCTAAACTCAAGATATCAACGCTGTGCCGTGCAAAGGGGGAGGGGGGTCTTGCCCTACCTAATCTCCGGTTTTATTATATAGCCTCCCAGCTTGGCTATCTTCTCCAGTGGGTGAATCAGAGTGGGTCTGGGGGGATTGTTCGTGCACTTGTACATTACTCATCCTCGCTCCTGGACCCCCTGCAGTTACTGCTGGTGGGCAGGACTAGAAAAAGTTTTTGCCCAATTGTTAAACAGGCTGTTGAAGTGAAGAGACTGGCAGGGCAACTCCTGCAGAGTGAGGGGGTGGATCCAGATACGCCACTGTGGCATAATCTGGCTTTCGCGGAAATACAGGCCATGGGGGTGCATAATGTGTGGTCACGTTCATCATTGCAATCATTGGGTCAGGTATATCAGAATGGTGTGCTAAAGACCTGTGCTCAACTGCAGGAGGAATTCTGGTTCCCTCCCTCCAACTTTTATGCATACCTCCAGCTCAGGCACGCCTTGGTGTCCCAGTTTAGAGAGGGTCCTCCAACTATAGTGGACTCAAAGACAAAACAACTATTAAGTAAGTTGAGCTCTAGAAAGGTTATATCATATATATATATATAGAACTCTGAATGGACGGGTTTGACAGACATTGCTAAATTGAGGGATGAGTGGGCAATGGATCTGGGCGCTGTGGACGACGAGACTTGGGGGCATATTGTCGGA
>WWET01004106.1:72513-83170 GCA_011038615.1 Limnodynastes dumerilii
ACAAAATCTGCCTTCCTAAAGTCTAGCACCCTCGTTTTCGTGTGGCACGCTTCTCTCCCAGTCATTATACTAAACTATACTGCTTGATGATCACTGGATCCTAGGTTCTCATCCACACTTACTTCTGAGATTCGGTCACCATTTGTAAGTATTAAATCTAAGATGACCTCTTTGCGAGTGGGCTCTCTTACCAGTTGCTTAAGGGACACTCCCTGTAATGAATTTAAAATGTCCCCACTTCTAGTGGAGCTTGCTGAAGACTTATCCCAGTTTACATCAGGTAGATTGAAATCACCCATGATTATTACCTCCCCTTTTATTGCCATTTTAGCAATGTCTTGCAATAGAACATTGTCCATTTCCTCCTCTTGCCCTGGTGGCCTATATATCACTCCAGTACGAAGAATAACACCCTGGGTTTTTATGGTTACCCAAAGTGCCTCAGTTTTTTCTCCAATACACCCTATTAAAGTAGAATTTAACCCTTCCTTAACATATATTAATACTCCTCCTCCAATTTTTCCTACTCTATCCTTTCTAAATAAATTATAACCCGGTATAGCTAGGTCCCAGTCATGATTTTCATTGCACCATGTTTCTGTGATTCCCACAATATCTAGATTATCCCTTGCCATTATTGCGATTAATTCAGGGATTTTATTTCCTAAGCTCCTAGCATTTGCACACATGCATTATGAATCTCCTATTTCTCAGTTTATCATTATTGCTAGATATGTTTATATTGCTTTTTATATTTTCTTTTCCATTTGTTGCTGTGGCTATATTATCTGTCATTATTGACTGACCACACAACACTTTTTGGTTAGGGGAACAGCTATTTTTATCATTTATATCACTGCCCCCCTCTCCTAGTTTAAAAGGTTTCTAATAAAGCATTCAAACTGCTCACTTAGAATGTCTGTCCCCACAGAAGATGGGTGTAAGCCATCCTTTTGATACAAGTTCCTATTTTGCTATAAGAGGAGTGTATCTCCACAGTAAATTATTAATTAGTCACAGTGCAATAGAATTCTTCATAAAATAATACAAGCAGTTTGCACATATAAATCGGTGTCTTCAGCCACTCAATGAAAAAATTTAGTATGTTGCACAAGTTTATCAATATTTCATAACTGTTGTTTTAATATGGTGGTAGCTTATTAGTTTCAACTTCACAGTTCAGTGTTTGGCCAACAATTATCCTAGATCCAAGGTGTTTCTAATATGTAGCAATATATCAGTATTTAAATATAAAGAACCGTATCCATTCAAACGGTAAAAGCCATATAAATTAGTTCAGGAATGGAGTGCAATTATCACCAATTTAGTTCTTTTTTCTTAGAGTGTAATATAATTCCTGTGCACACCACTCAATCCAGACACTGTTTTAGAATCATGAACAATTGAGCATTTGGATTCTCCTTAATACACGGTCTATAGGTAAATAAGATTAGATCAAAGCTATTTCCATTAGTAGGCGATATGCATATCAGACACAGTCTCTCAAAATGATGTGAAACACTGGTGCAGGTATCCACCCCTTAGCACCCTGAAAATAATACTGTGCAACTTGAGGCTGCTCTGCCCTTACTACTTCTCCAATTAGAGTCCAGTCCCAACTCCCTTAGATTTCCATACAGCCGTTGTAAGCAAAGAAAGGATGTCCTTACACTTCATTTCACACTTTCTATATAGATGCAAAGTTGGTAAGTCAAGCAGTTGAAAAGTCAGCCTTATTAGAAATATTATTATATAGATGTTTTAAAACAAATCCTGATGCATTTTACTGCCCTCCATGGCAGTTTCATGAGAGGTAAAAACATAAAGGAATCCACTGTCCAAGACGTTCTAAAATTTAAGGAGGGGAAGGGGACTTAGGGCCGTATTCAGAGAACTGTATTTGCGAGAAGTTCCATGTGTATTTTTAGGGACGTTTCAACTGCACATGCGTAGTAAGTAAATTTACACTATCTAAGTTGAATTTACGCACAGAAGTCCATTAGGCACAAACTTGTGAATCGCACGTGCGAAGATCTGTACGGAGGGGCATGTTTATAATCCGTCCAGTGTAAGTGGATGGGGGGAGGTATTTAAATGACCATTTGAGGGCGAGGTGAAGGAGCAATTAGTTTAGATACGCACAGACGGCAGCAAAACACGCACGGAACTGCACACTGAAATGTTCGGGTGGGTCGAAGCACTCGTAAGTCACCATGCCCCGTCCGTGTGAGGGGAGTGTCATGAGTGTTACCTTGCTACGTCCATGTGAATATTTTCAAACTTTTTGAGGACGGTTCTCTGAATACGGCCCTTTAATTAGGTTTCAGCTGATGATATTAAACATCATACCTTCCGCTGGGGACAACTATTCCAAGAACAGACATTCTTTATTTTCTATTTCTTGTAGAAAACAGATATCCCTATTTTTTAAACTAAGCATAGATCAGCTACCCATTCCACTTTTTTATGATTTTTATTGGATATCATTAAACCATAGTCCTAAGTGCAAAAATCTATATGAACAGCCCACAGATAGCACTAGTGTGGGTTTGAATTAATAAATATTCATACATTTGCTTTTGTATACATTGAAAGGGTACTGCTTTTTGGCATTGGGAGTCCCCAGTCCGATGGGCTGCTTTTAGAAACAGAGGGCCTCATTTACTAAAGTCAATGTTGGCAAAATCGCCCAAAGTCCCAGGATTTTAGCTTTTTTTCACCATCGTCGTATTCACTAAAGCCAAAGTCCCGGGACTTTGGGCTTTTTCACAACCAACTTGACCATCATCGATCTACCCTCCCAGTCCCAACTTTTCTAATGTTACCTACACAACACGGTTCATTCACTAAAGGTGATTTGACTAAATCGCCTCTAGTATGATCCGTGAGGGCTTAAAAAAATTTGCCTCCTGTGTGAGGCTCTTTCCTAGAAAGAGACTCACACTTTAATAGAAAAACACATGTCAACATAGTTAACAGTGGCGCACCCAGGGGGGGTTTCCAGTTGCCCAGAAACCCCCTTTTAGAAACTGAATGGCAAAAAAAAAAATTTTGTGCACTGTGTGCACGCTGTGTATAGGATAGGCACATTTTTCTTTAAACACCAGGGGCAGTCAGCACAGACATATGATATATAAAAGAGGACAGAGACTGTGCCTATCCTAACACACACACAGCAGTCAGCAGTATGCTGGCTGCTCTGTGTATATTACCATCGACACACTCATCGTCTCTGTGACACCTGTCTTCCCCAATATTGACTGCTCCCATTGCAATAGCTGTGCACCTGCCTGTGATTCTATGTGACAGGCAGTGCAGCAGCCACTATTAGCACTGATCTCCGTCACCTCCTCCCTCACGGAGTTCAGCTAAGTGAAGATTCCCTCCCTCCCCCTCCTTCCTCCTTCCTCCTCCTTCCCTCTCCTTCCCTCACATGCAGACAGCAGAGATTCTCCTTCCTGCTCTGTCCCTCCCTCCCCCTCGTATCACTCACAATGATGGAAGACAGAAGAGGAGCTGTAGAATTGTGAATAAGGTAAGCTTTATTTTAACTGTTTCCTGTGTATGTGTGGGGTGGTGTGTGTAATGTATGTATGTGCTGCTGTATGTATGGATCTCTCTCTCTCTCTCTCTCTCTCATCTCTATCCACACTATATAAAATACATATTGAGTATATTAGGGTTAAGGAAATAGCACATTCTATCATATTTATAGGGTATATTAGGGGTAAGGAAATAGCACATACTATAATATTTATAGGGTATCTTAGGAACAAGTAAATAGCACATACTATAATATTTATAGGGTATCTTAGGGGTAAGGAAATAGCACATACTATAATATTTATAGGGTATATTAGGGGTAAGGAAATAGCACCTACTATTATATTTATAAGGTATCTTAGGAGTAAGGAAATTGCACATACTATAATATTTATAGGGTATCTTAGGGGTAAGGAAATAGCACATATTATAATATTTATAGGGGTAAGGAAATAGCACATACTATAATATTTATAGGGTATATTAGGGCTAAGGAAATAGCACATACTATTATATTTATAGGGTATATTAGAGGTAAGGAAATAGCATATACCAAAATATTTATAGGGTATGTTAGGGGTCTTGATATGGCACACTATGTACTGTGTATACTAATAAAACTTGTAAATATTATAATATATGCCATTACCAAAGTAATAATCTGCCCAGTATATTTTTTATATAGTACGCCCTCTCTATTTACTCCACATGTATTACAAAAATTTGGAAACCACCCTTTAAAAATCCTGCGTTTGCCACTGGTTGACATGTGTTTTTCACTAAGTAAAAAACACTAGATTTTCCTATCACTTAGCCTGCCCACGCATATACTACTATAAGGAAAAGCATGGCATGTGTTTGTGGCCATGCTAATCCTTATAGTAGTGTAAGCAGCAGTCTGATAAGTGATAGAAGTCTCTAAGCAAATGTGTTATGTGTTCCTAAAAAATGTAAAAAAAATGTACCCAAATAAACATTGCAATAATATATGACATAACACTACATGTTAAACCTTGAATAAAATGTGTAAAAAATGTCCCTTAATGTGTATATCGATTATAATGGTGGCCACCATGACAAAAATGTACCCTAAAGTGTATTTTACTGTAAAAATGTGTAATAAATAATAAATAAATGTCGCGACTCACCGTTTAGCAGTCATCTGTCTTGGGATGATTTGCTTGTATTTTCAGCTTCTTCTGAAGATCTTCTTTAAATGTTGCTTGAAGATGCTTGTCACCTTACTTGAAGATATTCTTCCGGTGCTGGCAGCTGGTCTTTGGCCTCTTCTGGCCCTTTCCACGACACACCCCTTCTTTCTCTTCGGTGTCCCCACTACTAATGACTGGTCTCACTAGAGGGCCCCCTTTTATAGAAAAAAGGATGTCATCTATATTAGGGGGCTCTAGTGAGCGCTTTAGTGTTGATGACATCATTTTTTCTATAAAAGGGGGCCCTCTAGTGACAGACCAGTCATTAATAGTGAGGCATCGAGGCATAAGCAATTTATATCCCAGCCAATCTGGAACTGATTGGGAGAGAATGGTCCTATTGAAATAGGGCTGTTCTAAGCTGGAACCCATATCCATTTTTTGTATATGCTATTTATACCCTCAGAACAGTTGAGTATTATGATATTATTTGATTGTAACATCTGTAATTCTAATGTAATGCAGGCAACTTGTAAAAAAAACTTCAGAAATATAATAATATATGTATATGAAATAACATAATACACAACTGTTGACATATCGACCTGTCTACAATTTGACCTGTCAACATTAACCATAGAAACCAAGGGGGTTATTCTTCATACTGGAGTGATATATAGGCAACCAGGATAAGATGAGGAAATGGACATTGTCCTATTGCAAGACATTGCTAAAATGGCATTCATTACGGGGAGTATCCCTCAAGCAACAGATGAGAGAGCATCATTTGGCATCATTTGGTACTGACAAATGGTGACAGAATCTCAGAAGTAAGAGTGGGTGAGAACCTAGAATCCAGTGATCATCAAGCGGTATGGTTTAGTATAATGACTGAGAGAGACAAGTACCACACAAATACCAGGGTGCTAGACTCTAGGAAGGTGGATTTTATGGAAATGGGAAAATGTTTAAGCGATTATTTGGCAGAGTGGAGGCACATGAAAGAAGTAAAGGAGCAGTGGGGAAATTAAAAAAAATGCATTATTAACAGCAACAGACCTTTGTATGAGAAAGATTAGTAAAAACCCCAGTAATGAAAAGCAATGTGGTTTACAAAAGAGGTAACATCTATAGTGAAAGCAAAAAAGATGGCCTTTCGGAATTATAAGTAAACTAAAAAAAATTATGATGATGGTGGAGTATTTTGCAATGCAGACTGAGACTAATAAGATTATCAGGGCAACAAAGGCACAGACTGAGGTACATTTGGTACAAAATGGGGACAAAAGCTTTATTAGGTATATTAATGAAATAGGGTATAGTAAGGCTCAAAATGGAGAGTGGAGTCTTGTTGAGGGTGAAAGGACTATGCAGATCAATGGCACCAGATGTGATATATCCTGTGATATTAAAAGAGCTTAGAGAGGTACTGGAATATCCCTTAACTGAATTATTCAACCAGTTACTAATAACTGGGAAGATTCCAGAGGACTGGAAAATAGCAAATGTCATTCCTCTGTGTAAAAGTGGAAGTAGGGAAGAAGCGGCAAACTATCGACCAGTGAGTCTAACATCGGTAGTAGGGAAATTGATGTAAACGCTGTTAAAGTAACAAATTTTACAGTATCTTAAATCCAGTAACTTACAGGATACCAAGCAGCATGGATTCACTGGGTGAAGATCATGTCAAACAAATCTTATTGAATTTTTGACTTGGTCAGTAAAGTATTAGATAAAGAGGGAGCTGTAGACATAGCTTATCTAGTAAGGCTTTTGTAGTAAATACACTCGTTATTTATGTTTAAATTTACATTGTAAATGATAATAATATATGACTGTGAAACATGATTGTAGCTTTGAAATTTCATTACAAAGTAAGCTAATTAAGGCTATATTTTTAAAATGCTAGGTAATTAAAAATGTCCTTCAATATGTTATGTAATATTATCTTAAAATGTCATTTGAACAATGATGTGGTTTAAGAAACACTACTATTTTGTGCACCCTACTCTATTACAACAGAGAAGTATGCAAGGAGGCAATTACCAACCAAAGCATCCTCCAAAATATACAAGCAAACAAGCAAACTGAGAAGATGAACAACACACTTGAGCTGATGACTGGGACACATGATGGCATTAGTTGAGACACTATCATCAACTATTGCTTTCAAGCTATGTCCAAAGCTGCATGATTGTTGCCATCAACACCCTACTACCATCATACAACCATCTGTCTCACCACCACATGACAGCCTCATCACCAGAACCAACACTGGACTTGAGTCTTTGAATCTTGGAGTCTTTGCTTGTTATTTCTGACATACCGCCATCATTAAACAACCTCAACCAAAAAGCATTAACAAGTCATCCACAACATACCCATGAAATAATTGCATCTTCACAAATGCTTGTACTGAAATCCACCTCTAGAATAGCCACTAGGTGCACCAATCCTCTACCTTCAAAGAAAAAAAAAAGCCTCCTAAATTAAAAGAAATCAAATAACATTGTTCCGAAAAATAACAATGCGACATGAATAATGTATTAAAGCTTAACTAAAAGCCATGTATCAGCACCTTACCTCCAACTTAATTTTTTCCTTAATCCAGATTGCTGCATAACAAAGGAATCATGGGTCCTCATTTACTAAGGTTGATGTTGGCAAAATCGTGTAAAGTCCTGGGACTTAAGCTGTTTTTTCACCATCGTTGTATTTACTAAAGCCAAAGTCCCGGGACTTTGGGCTTTTTCACCACCAAATCGACCAACATCGCTCTACTCTCTCAGTCCCGACTTTTCTAATGTTACCTATACAACACGGTTCATTCACTAAAGGCGATTTGACTAAATTGTCTCTAGTGCGATCTGTAAGGGCTTAAAAAAAAATTGCCTCCTGTGCGAGGCACTTTCCTAGAAAGTGACTCACACTTTAATAGAAAAACACATGTCAACATAGTTGACGTGTTTTTCACCAAGTAAAAAAACACTAGATGCATTTTTTAATCACTTATCCTGCAGCAACAGCCTGATAAGTGATAGAATTCTACCTGCAAATGCAGGCAGAATTCTATCACTTATCAGGCTGATGCTTACACTACTATAAGGATTAGCATGGCCACAAACACATGGCCATGCTTTTCCTTATAGTAGTATATGCGTCGGCAGGATAAGTGATTGAAAAAGGCATGGCGAGTTTGAAATCACTGTGCTTTTCAATAGAAAAGCATGGCGATTTTTCCAATTTAAAATCGATCAACATTGACAGCGATTTTACATTGATGCCAAAAATTCGGGCATAGTAAATGCCTCAATTTTTGATAAAAAATTGCTGCTAAAACCCAGCGATGATGATCCATGTAGAATCGCTTTAAAAAATCGACTTTAGTAAATGAGGCCCATGGTCTCTATCCATATTTAATACAAATACTACAAATGAGTAACAAAGAATCACACCATTATATTCATGGAATGAAAATGTTTACAATAATTAAAAATCTTCTTAACTCCTGATGGTATTAGTGCTATATGTGTGCCATCAAATACCCTGATGATATTGGTAAAACTAGCAATGGCATGAAACGGCTGCTTTATCAGCACAAGCGCTTCTTCAACCAGGAGCAGATTGATGAAGTATTTAAAGAAATAAATTGCCACCTTCATACCCAACTTAAGGAATTCACAATTTCACATTTAATTAAATATAGGGATAGGGGGCTAGTGCTAGTGGAACACTCCTGTGATGTTGGCAATACGTTTACACCTCAGCCTAATGTTCTAATGTACTAATGGATGCAGAGATCCGTCATGTCTCTTTCCAATTTATTCAGCCAGGCATGATGTAGGATGAAAATGAAAGCAATATACATTTATTAATATATTCATAAAAACAATATAATATAAACAATGTAAACAAATGCAGAAGGCAGATATTGTTCCACTCCAACAGCCACCATAGGTTTGCTTTGGCCAAACTCTCCCTCCAAGCTCTGGCTTTTATGATCCCATCCCTGCCCCATATCCTGATGCCAATTACGACAGGTAAGAAATGCCCCATTCAGCGTGACTACATTCAAGCAATCCAATAAAACAAAACAGATCCAGGCTAAATTAATGTCTCGTCGTATTCTGATATTAGTTTATAGACAAGATATTGCCTTATATCATGACAAATGCTAATAATTTTGCACTCCCTTCATGGACACTGCTGCCTAGCTTGCTCCCTGGAGAAACAAGAAGGATGGTCCTCGTATTCATGTTATGCTGCCATTATTTATTTTTTATTCTATGAGAACATACATGAATAATAATGGTTTAAATAAATGTGCCATTACATCATTAAATAACATAAGCATTTTTACCATAATTTGATTGTATTCGTTGTAGATACATAAGCCTGTAATTATCCATCAAAAATATGCACATGCATAGTTTTACCTCCGTCATACTGTGCTCAGATATCATTAAAAACTTTCATTCTATTATTAGTTTGCAATCCGCTTTATGTAATACGGAAGTGTGTACAAACTGGAAGCAGACACTAAAGACAAAAAACAAAAACGAGTTTACAATGATCTAGCTATATCAGTCATCTGTGTACTTTCAATAATTACTAATCTTAACAAACATAGCTTCAATGTGTGTGAATGTTATATAAAGGTATGCAATACCTGAGCATTATTATTGCTCAATCAAACATTGTTCAGGTATTGTAGTCACACTATTTAATCAGTTAATAAGGCTGATGCATATATGTAAAAGGCAAGACAAAGAAGAAGATCAGGAGCATTTTCTGGTTTATTGACTATGTACCCATACATTCCCATGAAACATCCTTCAGAAGGCAAGTCGCCACATAGAGAATTATGTTACCTTCTGGATTGAACTCAGTTGTGATACAAGTGTTTCTGACCATGTGTAGTGAAACCTGTGGATCAGGACTAGAGTACATAAAATTCCTCATGTCGTAATTCTAGATCCTATTCAATGTATTAACATTGTTTTTTATGATGTTTTGAAGATGATATATGGGTTTCTGTTTAACATCAGGTCTTCTATCTTTTATTATTTAAAGTAAGTAATGGTGCATCTTTACTAAGGAAAAATGATAATACCGCTCCCTAAAATGCCATATGTTGTAATGTAAGTTGTTTGGTTTTTGATAGGATCACATTATAAATGTCATGTTTTACTTTTCTCTGATAATGTAACCTGCTGCTTATAAAGTAAATCTACGTGGCCTATTCCAGTGGGAAAAATGTTTGCTGCTGGAAAAAGTACCATAACCTAGTCACTAGGTTGCAGCTGGCCTTGTACAGATTGGCAATTGCACCGAGCCTGCTGATCCCTTTGGGTGCTTTCTATGTGCTGTCGTACAACAAAAGTTCAAATTACAATCTGCATCTGCATTTGTTCAACATAGTCTGTCTTAATATTGCTTAGAACTGATTGCTTCATTTTCTCTTATTTCATGTAATAAAAAGAATGGGGAATGCCACATTACAGTTTAAATGCTGAAAACTTTGTGAAAATCTCCTGAAAATGTAGCCAAATGGTGGGAGAATGCTCTTATTGTTTATCTATTAGCAGATTTAAAGTTATTGGTAAATCACAATTATGACATGCCTTAAAGACATAGTTGTAAGAATTCTTGTCAAAATAAATTAAAGTATTGATGCAATTACAGTTTTTATTCTTTCACTGCTTTGTAGAACAGTTCAAATTAATATAACATTTATTATACTAAGAAAAAAAAGTTTAGATAAATTGTAGTTATCATTATGAATTATATAAATTGAAAACTTTAACTTAAGTATGTTTTAATTACTACTTTGTTTTTGTAAAAGTCACGTACAGCTTTGACCTGAAAAAGCAGTTACTAAGGGAATGGTCTTGTATGGAAATCACATTTGCTAAAAAAAAAAAAGTGTATAAGGGCAATAATGTTGATACCTTTGGTACACT
>WWET01004106.1:91231-120600 GCA_011038615.1 Limnodynastes dumerilii
CATGATGGGGGGTGCTGGATACACATGATGGGGGGTGCAGGATACACATGGGGGGTGCTGGATACATATGATAGGGGGTGCTGGTTATACATGATGGGGGGTGCTGGATACACATCATAGGGGGTACTGGGGGCTGGAGAGACATGCTGGGGGATAATAGGTGCTGGATACACATGATGAGGGATACTGGAAGATGGAGGCACATGATGGGGGATACTGGGAGCTGGAGAGACATGATGGGGATACTGGGTGCTGGATACACATGATGGCAGATACTGGGTGCTGAATACACATGATTGCGGATGCTGGATACACATGATGGGGATATTGGGTGCTAAATACACATGATGGCAGATGCTGGGTGCTGGATACACATGATGGGGATACTGGGTGCTGGAGAGACAGGATGGGATATATCTATATATATAGTGGAGACTAGGACACTATTGTATAGTGGTGACTATGATTTGCGTTGTTTTATTGTGGTTACAATTGTGTTGTATGATGACGCTTACTATAATCTAGGATGGTCACTGCTGTCAATTTCAAATTGCTAAACAGAAGGGCGCAAAATTAAAGTTTGCAGGGGGGAGCCGAACACCCTAGCACCGGCCCTACATGTGCCCCCCAGTCAAATCATGCCACTAACTGTGGATTTGGTCTCCATCTGCACTGGTTTCTTGGGATGCTAATTCCTTGTCTGGGAGGTTTTTTTTTTACATTTAACAATATATTTAGTTAATTGATGTCTTAAATATTAATCACCTCAATCTCAAGGGACATTAATAAAATGGAAGTTACCTTTCTTGATTTGAAAATCCTTGTAGGCAATAATCAGTACTTAGAAATAGATATTTTCAGAAAACCTACTGCGACGAATACATTACTACAAGCTTCTAGTTCCCACTTTCAGGCCACAATAAAGGATATCCCACAATAAAGGGAAATTCACTAGATTAAGAAGTAACTGCTCAAACAATGATATATTGTATTCAAGGAAAGATCAAAAGAAATATCTGAATGTCTAAGAGTCCATGGCTACAGCCGAAGATCATAAAGAAAGCACAATATAAAATTGACAAGAAAGAGAGATCTGTTTAACTTACTTCTAAACCTAAAAAGATGGAAGCTACAAATGCCCTTAAATTTTCCACCCAATTTAACAAACACTGGAAAGAAATAAGAGATATCATACAAAAACATTGGGAGGTTTTCAGAGCTGAACCTAGATTGAATCTGATTTTACCTAGCAGAGCTATGCTGAGTTGGAGGAGATCCAACAATTTAAGGGATTGTCTGGTGAGGAGTCATTTTGAGGATAGGCTGACAGGAAAGATAAAGAAGAGGGGCACATTCAAATGTGGCCAGTGTAAGGCTTGTACATACATGGAAAACATGACCTCCATTCAAGATAAATTTGACAGGACCTATCATATTTAAGATTATATTGATTGTAATAGCGTGGGGGTCATTTATGTGTCCATGTAACATGCACTACTTTGGTAAAATAGAATAGAAGTAGCACTCTACCCAGCGCTAATAAACTGCAGCTGTAACAACTGAAAACAGGTGTTCCCCAAAACACCAAAAAAGCAATAAAAAAATGTAAAAAGTCACAACAGCGCTGTAAAGATGTAGTCCTAAATGTGCAAAAGCAGTTCAGTATTGATTCAGATGATGTCTGTGATCACAAACAAGTATCCCTCATAAAGGTATGCCCAGAATGTCCTTCTATAGGCTTCCCCATAATGGACCATGTGGGCAACAAAACAAGGGAATGTATAAAAGGCTTCTAATGCATTACTTCAGACAAGTTATAAACTTAAAAAACAAGTACCATAAAAACAAAGAGGAGTGAGCCAGTAAGAAAAACAACCCGTACCTAACAGCTGATGGTATCAGCAGAGACAGAAAAACGGGATCCCTAAATGATGCCGCTGCCAGTCTGTGGATAGGTATGAGCTGCACGTGGACACACAATCCTGCACCCGACGCATTTCAGTCGGGTAACTGGCTTTTCTCAAGGTAAGATCTTACCAGATATTGTCCGGTGTTACTACAGAAATGCCCGATCGTGGTATCACTGTAGTAACGGCTGAGGGGGCGTCCCTCACCATTACTATGCTCATATTAGTGTAGGTGGGCGGGGGAGGTAGTTTAATGGGGAAGGGAGGGGTTGGCGGTGATACGCTCCGGGTATTTTCCATTGCTTAGGCTGGCTGAAGTTAGGGTAGCCTTCAGCCGACGTAAGCGGGGAAAATACGCTCGCACAGGGGGGAGTGCCGGGGGGAGTGCACGCAGTTAGTAAAGCACAGGGCATCAGCGTAGGTCTGGATCAGGCCGTATGAGCCTAAACAGTCTCACTGAGGAAAATAACTCGCTAAGCAGGTGATATTATCATGGAAGTGATCACTGATTGCTGGCTGGAGACGTATGTTGGGACTGTTTGGAGGCGGAGGCTGTTTTGGTATACACAGAGCATTTGATTCCTTGCTGGATGGAGTCTGACATTGTGGGCAATTCGAATAAAACTCATGCTGACACATTGCATTGCGGGGGTTGCCACCCGCTTTGACCTACAGCTCAAAGTGACACCCACGGCACCCGAGGAGGACGAACAAGCTCTTTCTTTCATCTCTCAAAGACCAGGTAATATCGCCTTTTTTCCCTCTCCTAATTATCTTGGATGCCTGTGGAGCTGCATATAACTGTGCCCTGTTGTCTCAACGCTCTGCTATAGATTCAATAGCTCATTTCAATTGGAAGTTATAAAAGTAATATCATAATACCTCTACCTAGTCACAAGGATTGATTGTATTGCCTCCTGATACCTCCACAATAACTATTGTACATCTTCCTGGATATTAATAAGTCTACAGCCTTGAGCCAATTATATATGCATATTCCACTAAAGGAAATTTTATATGTTTAAATAAAGACAGTGTTAGATACAAGGTTGCCGTTTATTTGTTTGTTTCATCAGAACCGCCTGAATTTAAATTTCTAATTTTTAATTTAAGCGCTGTTTATACTTTTTGTATATTTTGTTTGTATATGAAATATAGGCTACATTGATCGATATATGCTTTGTGGGTAACTCTTATACGACTTTGGCTATTGCTTTGTGATGTGTGAGAGATCTGCTAGGAGGGGGCTCTTCAATAAATTTTTATTAATTTTTTCCATATATTTTTGTAATGACATGGGACCTGATCCAGACCTATGCCGATGTGCTGTGCTTACTAAAGCACAGCGTATCGGCGTTCACTTTCCCCGACACTCCCCCTGTGCGGGCGTATGGCCCCTTCCTTACGCCGGCTGAAGGCTACCCTAACTTCAGCCGGCGTAAGGAAGGGGCCATACGCTCACACAGGAGGAGTGTCGGGGAAAGTGAACGCCGATACGCTGTGCTTTAGTAAGCACAGCACATCGGCATAGGTCTGGATCAGGTCCCATGTCATTACAAAAATATATGGAAAAAATTAATAAAAATTTATTGAAGAGCCCCCTCCTAGCAGATCTCTCACACATCACAAAGCAATAGCCAAAGTCGTATAAGAGTTACCCACAAAGCATATATCGATCAATGTAGCCTATATTTCATATACAAACAAAATATACAAAAAGTATAAACAGCGCTTAAATTAAAAATTAGAAATTTAAATTCAGGCGGTTCTGATGAAACAAACAAATAAACGGCAACCTTGTATCTAACACTGTCTTTATTTAAACATATAAAATTTCCTTTAGTGGAATATGCATATATAATTGGCTCAAGGCTGTAGACTTATTAATATCCAGGAAGATGTACAATAGTTATTGTGGAGGTATCAGGAGGCAATACAATCAATCCTTGTGACTAGGTAGAGGTATTATGATATTACTTTTATAACTTCCAATTGAAATGAGCTATTGAATCTATAGCAGAGCGTTGAGACAACAGGGCACAGTTATATGCAGCTCCACAGGCATCCAAGATAATTAGGAGAGGGAAAAAAGGCGATATTACCTGGTCTTTGAGAGATGAAAGAAAGAGCTTGTTCGTCCTCCTCGGGTGCCGTGGGTGTCACTTTGAGCTGTAGGTCAAAGCGGGTGGCAACCCCCGCAATGCAATGTGTCAGCATGAGTTTTATTCGAATTGCCCACAATGTCAGACTCCATCCAGCAAGGAATCAAATGCTCTGTGTATACCAAAACAGCCTCCGCCTCCAAACAGTCCCAACATACGTCTCCAGCCAGCAATCAGTGATCACTTCCATGATAATATCACCTGCTTAGCGAGTTATTTTCCTCAGTGAGACTGTTTAGGCTCATACGGCCTGATCCAGACCTACGCTGATGCCCTGTGCTTTACTAACTGCGTGCACTCCCCCCGGCACTCCCCCCTGTGCGAGCGTATTTTCCCCGCTTACGTCGGCTGAAGGCTACCCTAACTTCAGCCAGCCTAAGCAATGGAAAATAAAAAGATGGTCCAAGCAGCAACAAAAGACTAGAAGACATCTGAAAAAGAACATTTGAAGGCTTCCCAAGATGCGGACATCAAATGGTGAGTGTAAAAATATTTTTTATTATTTTATACACACTATACATTGCACACACTTCACTTACATTAGGAGAGATGACCACCGAAGGTAAATGCACTCATGTAGGGTACATTGTTAGTTAGGAAAATATTTTTTTTTACATGCATACTTTATTTTTACAATGTAGGGGTTAATGTGTCTCGTGTTTTTTTTTTATTTTTTTATTTTTTTTACACTGTACACGCAGAGCTGCATGATTACAAGTGTAACCATGTTGTGCTGATAGAATTACAAGGATCAGCTTCCTTTTTCTAATGAAAATCACCGCGATTAAGCCCTTTAAACATCGCGGAGCATCGCCTGAGATTTAAAAAAAAGCGTGTCAATGAATTTGAAAACTTTTTTTAAAAAATTGCGGCAAAATCGCCGTGATGTTAAATCGTGGCTAGAAATCGCTTTTAATGAATGAGGCCCTATGAGGGAGCTCTTTCCTATAATTTGTGAAATAGGCAGATTATGAGACCCCTCTTGTATGAGGGCTCATAATTAAACCTTCCATTATACTTACCTATTTATACCACCTATTTTCTTGACTTTTGGAGAATATTCATTCATAACCCACAATTAAAACAATATTTTACATTCAGTGTGGTAATACATATATATTCTTCTTCTAAAGCTATAATTGGAGAAGCATATTTAATTACATACAGGTGAAACTCAAAAAACTTGAATATCGTGCAAAAGTTCATTTATTTCAGTAATTCAACTTAAAAGGTGAATCTAATATTATATAGACTCATTACATGCAAAGTGAGATATTTCAAGCCTTTATTTGTTTTAATTTTGATGATTATGGCTTAGAGCTTATGAAAACCCTAAAATCAAAATCTCACAAAATTAGAATAATGTGAAAAGGTTCAATATTGTAGGCTCACACTCTAAGTGTCACACTCTAATCAGCAAAATAATTCCAAACACCTGCAAAGGGTTCCTGATCTTTTAAATCCTCTCTCAGTCTGGATCAGTAGAATTCACAATCATTGGGAAGACTGCTGACCTGACAGTTGTGCAGATAACCATCACTGACACGCTCCACAAGGAGGGAAAGCCTCAAAAGGAAATAGCAAAAGAAGTTGGATGTTCTCAAAGTGCTGTATCAAAGTACATTAATATAAAGTTAAGTGGAAGGGCAAAGTGTGGAAGAAAAAGGTGCACAAGCAGCAGGGATGACCACAGCCTGGAGAGGCTTGTCAGGAAAAGGCCATTCAAAAGTGTGGGGGAGCTGCACAAGGAGTGGACTGAAGCTGGAGTTAGTGCATCAAGAGCCACCACACCCAGACAGATCCTGGACATAGGCTTCAAATGTTGTATTCCTCTTCTGAAGCCGCTCCTGAACAACAAACAACATCAGAAGCGTCTTACCAGGGCTAAATAAAAAAAGAACTGGTCTGTTGCTCAATTGTCCAGCCTCTTTTTTGATGAGAGCAAATTTTGCATCTCATTTGGAAACCAAGGTCCCAGAGTCTGGTGGAAGAATGGAGAGGAACACAATCCCAGATGCTTGAAGTCAAGTGTGAAGTTTCCATTACACCTCAGCAGTGCCATAGGCTGATAGCATCCATACCATGCCGTATTGAGGCAGTAATTCATGCAAAAGGGGCCCAAACCAAGTACTGAGTACATATGCATGATTATACTTTTCAGAGGGCTGACATTTCTGTATTTAAAAACTTTTTTTATTTGACTTCATGTAATGTTCTAATTTTGTGAGATTTTGATTTTGGGGTTTTCATAAGCTCTAAGCCATAATCATCAAAATTAATACAAATAAAATGTACAATTCATATTGTATTTTGATTTTATGGTCATTACCATATTGTGTTTTAACAATTGTATTTATTAAATAATTATCCACAACCAGAATCTAGCGCAACCTGAAATTTCTTTTCTTAATACAAATAAAAGCTTGAAATATCTCACTTTGCATGTAATGAGCCTATATAATATATTAGTTTCACCTTTTAAGTTGAATTACTGAAATAAATGACCTTTTGTACGATATTCTAATTTTTCAAGTTTCGCCTGTATGATCCTGAGCCTGTATAATTGCCTATATTACAGATAGGGGACGCCTTACTATTTATTATGATTAGGTCAAACTTCTGTATTCCCCACTTATTTTAAATCACAACATTTGTCTTGTGTTGCACTGTGTTATTTAGTTTTTTTTCTATATATTATCTATTTATTTCTTTTTGTTGGTTTCGGTAGTAAGGTTTTGGATGAAGGTTTGACCTATATTTATCTATTTATTTATTCTTTTATTTATTCATTTATTTATTTGATTCCTTTTGCTTAATGTGATGTTTGGAATTATAAATGTGGTTTGGATTATTTGAAAATTCTAGAGAGGATATTAGAAATCTTTTCTTTTCATGAATTTTTGAGAATTTTTGTTCTTTCTGAATTGATATATATTAAGTTTTAGTTAGAATTTCAGTTTAAGGTCCTTATATTTATTTATTATTTTTTATATATTTTTCTCATTTTATTTTTTATTTTTTATTTCATTTTTCTTTAGCATTTTTAAGGATCTTATAGATGTAACTGTTTATGGTTTTTAATATATTTTTTCAGATTCATATTTTTTCATATTTGCTTAAGGTAATATTACTTTAAGGGTTCACATGAATGTTCCCTTTAAGACCTTTTACACTCTCTTCATTTTATGTACTGTCACTTTAATGTTTGTAAGTTCTGGCCCCTTTAAGGCTTTAACCATTGATACTGGACTTCAAATAAATTTCCTAATTTGAGCCTTAGGGTATATTTGGTATGAAAAGTATATTGTCCAATTCATAAAAGACTTTTAATAAGAGCAGCACTAAGAATTTATTTATGAAGCCACTGAAGAGGGAAGGCGACATTACTCTTCAATCATCTGTTTACTGGTCTACATAAACCCGGTCTTTTTACATAAGAAGCATTACTTGAAAAAGGGCAGTTGTCTGAAATGCGTTGTAAAGCTCCTTTGTGGTTTGGACATCCCAGCCTGCTGACTCCTGATGCCGAGATGAGACCTTTAGATCTACCTGTACTGATTGATTAATTTATTTTTTCATTTATTTCAATTATCTAATTACCATTATCTGGATCTTAAGCTACCCCAAGTTTTTTCTGACAACCTATAAAATATTGGAGAGTGTTAGAGATACCTAATTCAGTCTCCCCTCCCCCCTTTCTTTTCCCCTTTTCCCTTGCATTTCCACTTTTTTGTTTTCACCCTCCCAATTTTATGTATTTATGAGATTTTTTGGCACTAAGTCTATCCACTCATTTTGGACATAATTGTATACAAATTATTAGCTCTTTGCACTTTATGGCTCCAGGTTTATATGTTTATTGTATTTTGTTCTAAATTATTTAGGAATTTATGAGATCATTGGAAGGTTTTGCACAGAGTGTTTTTTTCATATTGCACATTTTTCGCACATGTGTATAAAGCATAAGCACTATTGCACTTTAAGACTCCAGGATTCTATACATTCAATGTATTATTTATTTATTTATTTTTTCCCAGCATGTTATCCTTCTTCCAGTTTATTCATCTTGTTTTTGGGGCCATTTTAAAGTGTTGTAGTTTACAGTATTTTATCGATACAAGATATAAACACTAATGCACTTTAAGATTTTAGGGGCCATATATCAATTAGAGTTACATTTGTCACCCATTAATTTTCTTCAGTGCCTTGGAGCACATTATCCTTCTTACAGTTTTTTGTTTTTTTTATATATATTTAGTTGACATCAGATTTTATTACCCACTACAATTAACCCAATATGATGAACATTATTATAGGATATTGATTTCTCTTTTTAAAGTGTATTAATAAAGAATTTTCTTTTAATTGGATATATAACTGTCATTTGTTTTGTGGAAAGTGAGTACACCCCTTAATTTCCCTTTCTTGTTTCTCCTATCTTTTGATTAGTCTTTTGATATTATCAGTTTACCGAGATATTTCTTTTCTTTTACATCTAAAGACATTCAGTACCGATCCCTTGGTATATTCATTCTTTATATTAAGAGGATTGATTATTTATCTCTGGTGCATTATTCTATGAAGGGGATTAATTCTAACAATCGTGAGCTATAAATATTGTCTCAGACTATATACAATTCAGCTAATAAGAAATCAAAGTTTATGTTCTACTTTATATTTATATTCATTTGTGCTGTTTACTGACATATTTTTATATATGATACAATGTATATTTTTTCCAGAATATATCCTACTATTAATTATCCATTTATATATACTATCCAATTGTTTTGAATAATTTTCAGTCTATGTTAATAAATACTTGAATAGATTTCAACAAGCGCTCTTTTGTAGTAACTAACATTTAAGACAGCAGCTGTGACAATCAGCATAGAGATACCTCTTTCAGTTTTCTTCACCATCAACACATATATCCTAATTAGAGAGCTGCATATAATTGCACACAAGTGACTTCACCAATCTCAATCCATTCCATAGTAGTTAAGAGGAATGACAATAATGATGAGGAAGAGGATGAACAATGTCAGCCAGAAGACCATATCAATGAAGGCGTTACCTTTTTTAAATTTAACAAGTACCAAGTTAAATAACACAGGTCTGCAACCAAAAAGCAGTTTTCATAATTTTATCTGATTCTTATGTTTTTTTGGTGCTCTGAATTCGAAAATGACCACCGTTTTTTCCTGGGACGTCAGGTTTTTTCACAATCGAAATGTGCCTTGGTCAAACAGGTAGCTGGAAATCGCTAAATTTCAAATTCATCATACTTGGGGGAAAAAACTGAACATGGAAAAACAAATTTATTTTCACTGCCAGTGCTCCCAAAAACATGAAAATACATGTTTATTGGCCCTGATGGTGATTACTGCATTGTTGAATGTGCTTGCTAGGACATGTTCTTTCATGCATTAAATCTGATTCCTCCACAATCTTGTATTTCATTTCAGTTGTCATCCTGCTATTGTTTGTGTGGTTCAAAATTAGTGCAATGCCTCTAAGAAAGTGTGTAAATTCACCTGACAATTTCTGTTTCATATGTGGAGAGTTCATGGTGAAAAAGCAGCAGTTGAATATTATGGATTTTGTTAAGAAAGTTAATTTTGTTTATTTTAAATTAAAACTTGGTGACAAAGATAAAGTTTGGGCTCCTCATAAAGTATGTAAGTGGTGCATCGAAGATCTTCGTAATTGGTCAAAAGGGGCAAGATAAAAGCTTTTTGATTTAGAATTCCTATGATGTGGCGCGAGCAAAAGAATCATAGTGATGATTGTTATTTCTATTCCTGTGATGTGAAGGGGTACAATTCAAAGTGGAAGTGCACCATCACGTATCCCAATCTTATTTCTGCTATTCGTCCTATTCCCCATGGTCTAGACGTCCCTGTGCCCGACCCTCCTACAAACCTGGATGAAGTCAATTGGCCTGATGAGAATGGAACTGTACCTGAAGAAAGATCAAGTTCTTCAGATGTTGAAATTGATGAACCAAATCTTTTCTCGCAAATCATTGAGATTTGGTGAGAGACCTAGATCTACCTAAGCAATCTGCTGAATTACTTGGTTCTAGACTTAAAAGCAAAATTTGTTGATGGAAGGTACATCTTTTGCATGATAAAGACATCGGGAAAAAGAATTTCTGTCTTACTTTTTTCATGAGGGCAATTTGGTGTTTTGCTCTGATTTAGAGGGGTTGATGGCTGAGTTCCACATTCAGTATGATTCTTCTGAATGGAGGCTTTTCATTGACTCTTCCAAAAGAAGCTTAAAAGCAGTTTTACTTCACAATGGTGGCCGTTATGTGTCCATTCTTGTTGCTCATTCGGTGTACTTGAAGGAGACTTATGGAGTTGGTACTCAAGAAAGTGGGTTATCAAAACCAAAACTGGTTGGTATGTGGTGATTTAAAAGTATTGTGTATGCTGCTGAGACAACAGGCTGGGTACACCAAATACCCTTGTTTTCTATGTTTATGGGACAGTAGAGACCGACAAAATCACTAGAAGCAAAAAAATTGGCCACCAAGAAGTCTAGTTGTCGCTGAAAAGAATGTTCTCAGAGATACATTGGTACCCCCTGAGAAGGTTTTATTACCACCACTCCATATAAAATTAGTTATTAATGAAGCAATTTATTAAGGCCCTTCCCAAAGATAGCGAATGCTTCAAGTACTTGGGATCCAAGTTTTCAGGTTTAACGGAGGCAAAACTGAAAGAGGGAGTTTTTGTTGGCCCGGATATTCGAAAATTCATATTCGACAAAGACTTCATCAGTTCAATGACTCCAACTCAAAAATAAGTGTGGATTGCCTTTACTGTGGTTATAAAAAACTTTTTGGGAAACCAAAAGGACCCAAATTACAAGGAAATAGTGGAAACAATGTTGAAAGTGTTCCACAAGCTTGGCTGCTCCATGAGCTTAAAAATCCATTTTCTCAACTCACACCTTGACTATTTTCCTGAAAATTTGGGAACAGTGAGTGAAGAGCAGGGAGAACGTTTCCATCAAGATATAAAAGAAATGGAAAGAAGGTATCAAGGGAAATGGAGTGTTACGATGATGGCTGACTACTGCTGGATGTTGTACAGGGATCTTCCGGAAGCCACCTACAAGAGGAAAAGCTCAAAAAGAAGTTCAGAGTTTAAAAAAGACGATTTTACAAGCAATCTACTTGAGTGTGGTGTTAATCTTGTCGTCACCTGTGCAAATGAGTTAATATTTTTCATGTAAATAAAATATTTGCGTTAAGAGATTTTTTAAAACGATAACCACCCGTTTGTTCGAATACCTGACGTCCCAGGACAAAACGGCTGTCATTTTTGGATTCAGCGCACCAAAAACGTAAGAATCAGTCAACTAAACCAAAACAGCTGTCCAAAAATTTTTTTTTGCAGACCTGTGTAATTTACTTTGTGGGGGCCCAAACTTACCAAGCACTATAGCCACAAAAGAACCATTGCTGATGTGCTTCATTTATTAAAATATCTGCACTTCTTATTGTCCTATTTATATTATACAAACAAAGAGCGAAGGCTCAAAGACGTTTCTCTAAACAAATAGGGAGAGGATAGTAATGTGCTTAGGAGAAAAATACACCATATACCCCAGGGGTCTACCAATCCTCTATAAAGTGGAAAAAAAAGGTGCTAAGTGCCTTCCTGAGGTGTTGGAAAGTCCTGGGAAGAAAGCTGTGCCGCTGTCATAGTGGGTAAACCTTCTGATCTGGGTGATGCTGTACAATGCTGCTCAAGTCGACCCGTATTGGGCTAGTCAGCCCCTTTTTCAAAGACTGCACAACAGTAATATTTGTCCATGGTTATATAGAGAAAAGACTTCTGGTTTGGCGATATTATAGGTTAAAAGTAATCTACCACCAACACCCAGCTCACCATCCCTCTTAGGGGCGGAGTCAAGTTCATCTATAATCATTTTACGAAGGGTGCAAGTGTAATAACCAATGTTTCCAGGAGTGCGCATAGCACCTATCCCTATACCCATTGCTTACATTGTTTTTTCCAAAGACGTTTCTATTTTCCACAAATTTACATTAACTTTGCTTGCTTTGCTTGTGTGTTCATTCTATATGCTAATTTTTCATTCATGTAAAAAGACAAGCAGTCATTACTCAATCTATCTGTGCTCCTACCATATTTTAAAGCCTACAGGTAAGCCAACATCCACCATTAAAGGGCAAATGTCTTTTAAATCACCAAAGCCCACCATGTTGTACTTTGCCCATTTTTTATTGGATAGGATTACATCTTTCATTTGGTATGGCAATTTATGATCTTTTTACCAATGCATATAAAGGAAAATATGGTCTCATTCAAAAGTATGTGTGTGAAAGGAACACGGCTGGCTTAGCTAAATTTGCGTCTTGTGGCAGACTATATTGTTTCATGTCTGATTTTGACAGTAAATTATAGGAATGCTGCATTTTTTGCTAGATTTTCCATCGAATTCCTTCAATGGATCTATGCGAAAGTCAATTCAGACTGTAAATCAGGTTTTAAACAATGCCATGCTGGCATGTGTTTGTTAGTGTTTTCATGCTATTGGTATTTAATTCAATGGCTACTTTATCTGTTATCAAGGTCTATTTATTCCATTGTTTACATCATTTTGGCTATAAGGGCTAAAACATTTTCCAGTTATTTGCACTGCATTAATTTCAAATGCAACTAAGTGATGGCCAATACAAACTATACGTATATCAGCATTTTAACTATTTCAAGTTTGTAATGTTGTCTGCCAGTTTATTCATTCTATTCATATTCCATTCAGTGTGCACTTCATCTCTGACCAAGGTCTAGTCTTTGCATTGTGTATAACATATTTTCCATAAGGAAATGGACAGCTGCCCACCTGCCTGTATCTGCATCCATGTGCTCTACACCCGCGCTATAGGGAGTTACACTATATTTAAATTTTGCAGGGGCAGTTTAGTGCTGCTGCAAGCGCAGTAACTGGTGAAATACCGTGTGCTTGCAACTAATATTTGACACTAGCACAGAGCTGGTGTAAGTGTAAAATGGAGGTCATTTTTTATTTTAATAAATGGCCCTGTTTTTAGTCTAAAATCCTTACAGCCTTACACGTTTCCAAATGTGCATGTTTTTTTTTAATCCAATAAAATTTCCGATCAAGATTTTTTTTAAAGCCTGATTAAGGGCCTGATTCATAAATAAGTATGCGTGGATTCACAAAAATAGGCCACTAAGTGGCAATGCAACTCCCATGACTCTCCCCTCCTTGTTACAGATTTTTGCTGACTTCTGCGTCCATAGGGCTACCTTAACTCTTCGTACATATCTTAAGTGCATGCGGATTGAGTATATTTTAGTACGTTATTGTTATGGTACCCCGGGTTTACCCCGACGGGGGACCGGGGTGACCAAAAGGTAAGGAAAGTAAAGAGCGGGTAACTCACCGGTTTGTAGAGCCTGATGTCTGTCTGAGTTTTCGCCAGAGCCCCTGAAGGTGGGGATGGACTGGAGCTGGTAGGACTCGTCAGGATACGCACCTTTAGAGAAAACCCGGGAGAGGAACAGGAAGGGCAAGTTAGAAAATCAGATTAGACAGCAGGAAGATAGCAGTGGGAAACAGGCCGGTCAGAAGAAACCACACTGGGACTAACAATACAAAAAACACAGAACGGACTCTGAGGACAAGATGGGACTGACGGGACAGACTGGACGTACAGTTCAGACAAGGACAATCACACTCACACTCAAACAGCGGGAACCCCCAAGGGGTTAACAGACACAGTCAGACAGGGAAAATGAGGAATACACAGATATGGGAAAAACACCAAGGAGAGAGAGTATGGGAACCAGAGACAAAATAGGAACAATGGCAAGGAAACTGGGCAGGAATAAATCAGGGCACTCAAGATCAAGGAAAAAAGCACAAAGGCACAAGGCAAAGAGAGAGCAAGCAAGACTGGCACAGAAACACAGAGAAACTAGAAGCTATGACCAGCACCTGGTACTTGCACTGGAGGCTATTTAAAGAACACTCCCCCAATCAGCTGTGGAAGCCAGACACACCTCCAGGGACAATTAACCTGCAGCTGGGAGAAAAAACAGACAGAAAGAACTAGGCAAGGAATTAACACACACTCTGCCAGGATGAACCTGCAGAGTGTAACAGTTATTAAGTATGAATCAGGGTCAAGGAGCGTTTTGCCACTTATCTTAGTAGGGTATTATTTTACTGATGAAAATTGTTTAAAAAGATAAAAAAGTATACATTTGTAACATGCAAACTTTTACACCTCGCAGCCTTTCGCAGCTCTAGATAGAACAGACACAGGCCGGATTTGCACATCCACTGCCAAACAACTCCAGATCAGGAGCTGTATTCAGAGATCGGACCGCAATTATACGCACACGCGGTGCAGGCCAAGCCTCCATACATCCATGACACTCCCCTCTCTCGTCCATGCTCTCGAATTCCGCCTCCATAGAGCACCTTTAACGTTCCGTGTGCAGTCCCGTGCGTATATGTCATCTGTACGTGCGTATCTTGATAATCGCGCCCACTTTCCTTCATATAAATGCCTCCCACTACCTATTTTTATTTAATTTCTCCCGTGCGTATTTTTGTGGCGCATTTCCGTGAGGCACTTCCACGCATATAGTTTACATGAACTATGTAAATAAAAGTTACTACGCATGCGCAGTTGAAACGTACTTAAAATACGCACGGAACTGCCTATGAAAATGAATCTCTGAATACGGGCCCAGGACCTTAATTATTGCAAATGAAGGTTAATGAGATTAAAACTAATATAAGTTATAAATTGCTATATTGTACATGAATTTAGCTTTTTTTAACCTATAGTTAATGAAATCCAAAAGACCAAACCTAGAACACAACCTTTAGGGATAATTTTAACAAAACACGTAAATGGTTTTAGAACCAAAACCAGCCAAAGGTTTTTTTTGCACATCTGTAGTATTTATAGATACATAAATATTATCGTTTATAGTTTACAGTTATATTTGTAGCACTGTTTACTAAAAGCCTGAACTTTTACACCAAAAGACAATTGTTAAAGAATTTCTATTTCATTTCATATATGATTTATCCTTAAATAGTGTTTCTTACTAGGAATTATTTACTACACAAAACAAGTAAAACATATTTGTTTTCTTATTTGTTTACTTAAACTTTTCAACATATTTTTGTAATCCTATCAATGACATTTTTTTTTTATAAAGCTGGCAATAAATCTTTCATATTTCACCATCTCTAAACAAAAAGCAACAGCAATGAGGCTCACACTTCTCTATGGGAGAAATTAAATTAAATGACATTCAAATGCCAAATTCATACAAAATATACTTACTGCAATGGACACACTCAATCAAAGTCATGCGTTAGTTTTCTTGAATGTGAATGCTGCATTCCAATGTAGAATTTTAAAATGGTATCGTAGACCCGCTCTATAGGCATATGCAAAGCATTGGAGAGTTAATCTACTTTGTGCAATCAGTGCGTGATATCAAGATACCTATTTAGTCTGCTGCCTGTCTAGTGGGACTGTGGATAATCTATCTTATTGCAAGGCTAATCCATCAAAAGCAGTAGTGTGTAGTGTACTCTGCCTTTTCTAATTATGACACTAATAAGTCACTAATAAAGTTTAAATGTCCTTTCTAGGACCTTCAGGGAGACTCCGGGAAACAGAAAAAATAAAGCCACTGCAATTTTATTTTGTAAATGCAAACAAAAACTCTGTCAAAATGCATTTCTAGGCCTTTAAGGACTTCAGGAGGGTGGAATGACATTTCAATTTATTTACAATATATGTGATTCAAACACATAATTTTTAGTTTGATCAGAAAATAATCTTTCCTCTATGAGTCACTGACTGCTTACATGGCCAATCTTGACTATAGTTATACCACCTTTGATGGATTACCAAATAGACAGAGTAGGCACCGACCCATAGGTCCCAAGCCTTTTATGAGATCCGCGACAACGGATTAAAATAATAAATTACAAATTACAATCCAGATTTCCTCAATGTTTCCAAAATAGAAAATAATAATCAACTCATAGAAATAAAAACTTTCCATTAAAGACATTAAAGACTCCCAGAGTTTTAGCCTGCTTAGGGGGCCTACAGAGGGTTTAATCTGACACTGTAAACTACACACAAGGACAAGATTCAGAGTTTCAAATGTCACCCAACTTCCACATGCATGTGCCAGTGATGTGATATGGAACTCGGATTATGTAACTTAGTTCCGTACACCTGGACTCGCAAGAGAGGGGAGTGACAGAGAAGTTCATTCCCCTCTTGCATGCAGACTGCCAGACCTCCATGCATAGGGAAAAGCAAGGATATCTGAATCTGCCCTATATCATGATTGCCATCTTATTAAGTAGGCAAGTGTTGAAAAGTGCAAATCTCTTTTAGCTTTAAAGAAATATGTGCATGAAATTATTATTCTATACTCATATAGAGTCTTTCAATCGCTAACGACTACCAAGTTCCACAGGGGGAGTGCCAGGGAAAGTGACCGCCGATACGCTGTGCTTTAGTAAGCACAGCACATCGGTGTAGCTCTGGATCAGGCCCCATGACACCAGATAAAATTGTTGAAGTTAATTAAATACTGAAAAAACAAAGATAAATACAACAACCTCAATAATGTAAGAAAAATATATTATAAATATGCTATGTAAGTCCCCATAATACTGCTCCATTTGAATACTATAGCTATATATTAATTATATAATAAGTTCTTAATTCCTTCTGAATGGTGATCAAATTATTGCCCATGGACCAAGGGCTGTTTTCAGAGATCCGTTTTCACGGGCAGTTCCATGCGTATTTTTAGGTATGTTTCAACTGTGCATGCATAGTAACTTTTCTACAACATACAGTACCATTACATACTATTACTGGTGGAATATAGAGGCCATATACCGTATTTACTATGTAAAAACATTAATGAAAACCTTTATCATGAGGCATATAGTTTATTTGTCCCACAATAAAGCTATTTTTTCCTCACTAGTGCAAATTTTCTTCCAATAACATTAGTCAATATTCATTTAATAGGGTTAGTTATCATATAGATCCCTATTAAAAGGGGGATCATTTAAATACAATGAAAATAAAGAGTGTACTTAAGGTGATATAGAAGACTTTATTATGGGGTATTTAAACTATATATACAATTATCAGCCCTTAATTGCCCTTGTCAGACTCATGTCTTCCAAACATGGTAATGACAGTAACATTGGTCAGCACTGAAGATACATTGAATTTGTGGTATTCTAAGTGACAGTTATTTAAATGTCTGCTCACCTTTGCAACATGAAAGTAAGGGTGTGACTGGTGGGTGCACTTTCAAAGGGCTAGATCCAGATCCCCACACCCTTCACGTGCGTGCAGGGTTCTGTAAATGTGCATCTTAGAGGGAAGTGCACGGCCTCGACACTCCCCTCTAACGGTAGTAAAGGCTACCTTAAGTTTTACGACTTGATCTGCGTCCATACAGATCATATCATAATTGTGATGCCCCGCCCCTGACCCTTCATTTAAATGCCTATCCCCGCCTATATGGTGGAGATACGACATGTGAAGGGTCGGTCCCTTCATCAAACCTTCAGACGTATGCCACTTAGTTACCTACGTCTGAAGGTACGCTTGCAGAACATCTTGGGGTGTGCATGCACTGATGTTCCTAGACAGGGGACTTTGTAATGGTTCATTCTGTTATTAGGACCTGAGTAGAATTTTGCTGATGAATTGCATTTTGTGTCTGTGTTGTTTAGTATTACAGCAATTTGCCAAAGAGACTACCAAACATTTTGGCTGACACCCTCTCTTTGGGCCTCATTTACTAAAGTCGGTTCTGCCCGGCGCATGCGCAGATTGGCTTTTAAGCCGATCTTACGCTTATGCCCGGCGTATTACCATGTAGGCAGCGTAGGGCTGGATCAGCCCCATGGAATCTAGAATACTGTCTACCTTGAATTCACATCCATGGACAGGGGCCCCCACAGCAATTCTTCTTGAAACATTGAGTGGTTTCATCAAAGAGCAGTGAAAGAAATTATGGATCCTAAGATTACTTGGCAGATCTAGCTTAAAGGTGACAGCGCTTAGTCTTTTAAAAACCTTGAAAGGACCGATGTACCAAGGTCCCAAATTCTGGGATCGCTGCCTGAGCCTGAGATTGTAACTATATCTCCTCTGGAATCTATCTGTATTCCTTTTTGCTCGAGCAGAGGCCTGTTTCTGAGACGATTGTACCTTTTTCTAAACAGATCTGAATTTAATGGTGATCTGACGAATATCTGGAGGGACAGATGAGAGGCTGATCCAAAGAATTAGCTTGAGGTTGAAGCCAAGCAGGCAATAAAATGGAGAGACTCTAGTAGCTGAATGATAGTTATTGTTATATGCAAACTCTGCCCAGGGCACCATTTCTGCTCAATTATCATGGTACTTGGAAATATGTACACAAAGGTACTTTTCAAGGCACTGGTTGACCCTATTCATCTGGCCATTAGATTGAGGGTGGTATGCTTAGGAGAAGCAGATCTTAATTCCAAGAGCTAAACAGAAGGATCTCCAGAAATAGGCCAGCATCTGAACTCCCATATTAGAAACAATGGACCGTATTCACACATAAGTAGCTCCAGCTTCTTAGTTGCGTAATTTGACAAATGTAACTACTGCGCAGTAGTACATTTACTCAATCTATGTACCAGATAGGTACATAGATTGCCTCCGCACAGAGTAGTTTAGTTAGAAAGAGGCATGCTAATGCCACCTCGGGCATTGTTTAGTCAGAAGTGGGAGGGGGGAAGGATTTAGCTGGGAAGGAAACTACGCACAGTAAGATAAGGTAGCCCAGTACCCATACCCATAAGGTACCTAAATACGGGGGGTGGCTTGGGGGCTGCACAAATGAGTTAGGTACGGAATGCGGAATCTGGCAAGAATAATATAACTGACTCTAATCCTAAATCAGTTCTTGAATGAAGTGTTGAAGTCCATTATATCTCACATCCCAAAGTATTCAGCCATGTAGTGAGGATATGAAAAAAAATGAATTCACATTTATTAGATCAATACAAATTCAACACATAATATAAAAGGCATATGTAGCAGGATCATTACATAATTGCCGCACCAACCACAATATATTGTTATTATTTCCAAAAATTGCAGAGATTGTGGTGCTAACCTATTTTTCTTATTTAGAAACTATGCAACCAAAACAAAGGGTGTGACAGAATAGCCCAAAAGCTAATGCCACAAAGAAAATACCAGGTGCACACACAGTAAATATTAGAACAACAGCGCTGTTTGCATTCTAAGAATACATTTATTCCAAGGTTAAAGTTTCATAGGGTGAATATTAAGGCGATGTGCCAAACAAGAGGGTTCCACTATAAGCTTCCAATACATAGATATCAACACCATAGAATGAAGGAAAGTAGAGAACCACAAAAATATACCTTAGCCACAGGAGAGGACTGCAACTATTCTAAATTGGAAAAGCAGACAAGTCCCTTAGCCAAAAACTAGTGCTCGCAAGAGCACACTTCGCGCTTTCGTGCCGTATCTTTCCCTGACATATACTTGCATCAGAGGTCCCCCCTGTGGTCTTGGTAAACAACTCCACGTGTCCGCAGCCCTGGAAGGATCTCCGTCTGTGTCGGCGTGCCGCTGCGTTCTGGGAGAAGGCTGACGTCACGTGCTACCCAACTCACGTTTCACCCGAAGGCTTTATCAAGGGTAGTGTGTAGTCCATATGGGTAAGTACCTGCTGAATTACTTGCCATTGGCCTTTTATCCTGTCTTAAGCCCTGTAAACCTGTTTTTTATTAGTTATTCAAAGTCAGTATTTTAGTATCATTCCAATATATTTGCTCTTAGCTTCTACACTTATTTACCCTTTGTGTATTTGTATTGAACAAAATAAATAGCTGTGTTTTTATTATCTCTATTTACCTGGCCTAGCTGCTGGTAGTGAATTGCACATGGTAAAAATGGTTACCTACGTAAAATATGCAATCACTATGCACTGTCTATTGGTTTTGCAGTGGGCAATTTGTACACCTAGTGCAATCTGATTCAGTAATATGTCCAAAAATAAATTATATGGATGAGATTATACTGTAGAAATGTTGCGTAGAAAGAAACACATTCTTCCACGTGCTACTATTGGTACCAGAAAGGCATTGTGCCAAAAAATGGCTACCAACGCACTCCTGACACTTGTAATACTACAGAGAATAATGTAAAAATAAAACCCATGCTTAGTTTGTTAAAAACAGTAATAGTATAATAAAAGCAAATTATGTTAGTTTTAAAAAAGATTTACTCTTTTAACTTTCAGAGATATACTGTACTGTATATAAAAAGCTAACACTAGGTGGTTTTAAAGGCAATAAACATCTCTTTAAAAGCTACAAAGCAGTAGTTTAAGATGTCTGCAGCTTAAGCATTTTTAAACAAATTTTTAAGCTGATCATTTTTGTGAAGCACAATTTAATATTTTGGTGTCCTTTAAAGAGAATTTTCTGAGATTATGGCACACTGTGGATTTCCACATGTCCTTTAGAGAGATTATGGTGATATCAATACCATGGATTTGTAATTTATAGAACATCACAGTTTTAACTTAGTTTTGCAGTTAATACTTGGTCCTAAATAAATAAATAATACTTGGTCCTGTTTTTTGTTCTTTTGCATGCATCGATTTTTTTTGATGATAAAACATTGCATTGTTATTTATTGTACAACATTTTACTAAACCAATTTTTCCAGAAATGCTAGTTTTTATTGGGAAAAAAAAAGATTTGGTAGAATTTTCTCATTCTAGCTAACTCACCTCTATTCCATCAAACCATGCTTAACTTAATTATTCATACAAAATTGAATTAGCAGTGACCTCCCCAAGTGACCCCTTTTAAGTCTCTTTTTTCAGATGATTTCCCCTATAATAATACATTTAAAACCATATCATGGCTTCATTCTCTCTTCTTTTTTCTCACACTGACCATTGTTTAATCTTCCCAATGATACATTGGATACATTTATAAGCAATCATCCTTCCTAAACTTGTAATAAACAAAAAATGTATATAACGTAATACCTTAAATGTCATTTGACTTTTTTTTTGTAAAAAAATATTTTTAAGATGATTTTTTTTTTTTTACATTCATAGCAATAAAAAACGTTCTATTGTATCAACTTGTTATTATATCTGTTTATGTCAAATAAGTGAAACATAACCACCAGATATTATTTTATTTTTTTGTCAGGGTTGATTTATTAAGAGTTAGCAGTTTCTCTAGGAAGCTAAGACTTGCTAACTGGTAAATGTTCTGGAAAAGTACATTTATTTTTCCTTGTTTAATCCTTGAAATAAGCCCTGTGAAATGCTGATGATTTAGGACCTTATTCACACTTACGTAGATTGAGTTTATGCGGTCTTTAAAGAACACACGCAGTGGCGCACCCAGGGGGTCTTCTGGTTGCCCCCCCCCCCATTGAAAAATTAAACAAAATATTGAAAAATGTGCAAAAAAGGGAAAATTAAAAAGGGGGTGTGGCTTAGTGGGTGCCGACTGACTGACATGGTACAGACTGACATGAGAAAGATGGTCCTGGCTTGTGCTACAATAGGATAGCAGGTGGGGATGGGGAATGATTCACAACAATTTCAACAGCTCTTGTCCATTGTGTAATGTGCTCTACTAATGCATTGTTTACTGCTATTGCTATTAGATGTGTACCTTCAATATAAAACTACTATTTTACTGTGTGAAAGAAGTCACTTATAAATCACCTATAAAAAATATCAGTGCAGGACTTGTTACAGCCAATAACTAATGCAATTCTTTAAGGAATATTTTATTAATTTCAAATCTACATAATAAACGTCCTGGTTTTACAGAGAACGTTAATGGATGTCTTAGATGACTTGGCAGTCTGATAGTATGACCATATTATCAGTACTGTCATTTTACATATGTTTTATTTTTTAACTGTGCATCACATTAAGTAGCTCTCTACAATTTTAAAAAGCCTTCACATCAACCTCTGCCACATTACAGTCTAATTCCCTACATATACACACACACACACACACACACACACACACACACACACACACTACGGGTAATTTTAGCACCATACAGCATGACAGTGTGGGTGGGTCAGGAGCAGAGCTTGGGCAGGACGCGGTGGAGCTTATTTGTCCCATTTTCGGGCTCCAAAATGTTTGCAGCTATGTTAATATTCCCCACATGTACTGCACGCATTGGAAACCCCCCTTTCAAAATCCTGCGTTTGCCTAACATGTACTTTAGGTAGAGGGTAGAGGGATGCCACGGCATCCTCAGGGAGGATTTAAGAAAAGTGGGAGGGGGAGGTATGTTAAGGACCCGAGGAGGGCAGGGTAGGGGAGAAGCTTTAAGATAGGTATGGATTCATGGTTATCCGCACCTTCTTAAAGCTCTCCTAACTGTGAATACGGTCCTTAATCCATAAATATTTCCTTGTTAAAAACTTTTCTTTTACTTGAAATCATAACTTACTGGTGAAGGGTACTTGCTACCATTAGGAATAGTTAAGGCCTTACTAATAATGTATTACCTACAGAAAGCAGATCATAGCAGCAAAGTCCCTATAGACTACTACCCTGGGACTTCCTGACAACTGGACTTTACCCTTATATTTACACACCATGGAATATGGATCCAGGTCTCCATGCTGGAAGCCTCTTGAGAACACATGTGCAATCACCATTTGCATTTGTTTTCTGCTCACATGGAGCACAAAACATGTTAATGGCGAGTCTGGGTCCAGTCGTGAGTAGGATAAATTGCTAGATTGGCCAGATCTGTTATATTTATCATCTCTAACTATTATTTTGACTTTCAAGTTAAATCCTCTGATATCTCTATTTCTGTGCTTTTCTAGAAATTCTAGTGACAATGCATTACATTTCAGGCTTGCTTATTTCTGGAACCAAAGTATCATCAACATCCATACTTTTCTTACCAGGCTCCCCTATTCCACTTGGCTTAAAATGTTTTTGTCTTTGTAAATGTTAGAAGAATCCACTGTATGTAGCTACCATATTAGATATTCCTTGTCTTTTAACTGCATTGGGCCTGATCCAGCGCTACGAAAATTTGCACGACGGGCGAATGCGTACGTTCGACCGTGCGAAAATATTAATAATTCTAGATCTAATGCATTTTATTTTTGGATACCAGTTTTGATCTCTGAATATATTTTATTAAGATCGCCATAACAAAGTTGTTTTTGGATCATGTTTAATACTGTATCATAGTATACGTATTGTAGAGTAATATAAAACTAAATATATTAAAATGTCAGTGCCCTTGTTGTAATTAGGACTTGTTGATAGTGAAAGTTCCCTGAGCCATAATGGAAAACCTTGCATTATAGAAATGCTTGTCTTGGCTTTGAACTTTTTTGTAGTTATAATAAATTTAAAAATCCCAAGGTATATCTGTAGTAATGCAAATACATTCATTCTAATTGCCAGTTTCTTTATTTCTCTCTATTAAACTGATGCATTGCCTGCTGATGTGATTTTGTGTATTTACAAATATCTTGTAGGTTTTCGGAAGACATTTATCTTTACTATCAAATTAGGATATCTGGAAGCTACATTAAATAAGAGAGCCACCTGTGCTGGCATTGGTTAGCAGAATTATTCATCATAAAATAAAACAGCGGTATCACACTCCCTTGAAAACTTCCTCCACTTCAAATCCATCCTCTCCTCTACCTTTTCTCTAACCAAGTAACCAAGTTAACTTTCTTTAAGGCATTCATACTCTCCAAATCAGATAACACTCATTACGATCTGACATCATCTCCATCAGAAACAACATCCCCCTACTTCCCCATACAACTCACCTCTACTCTCACCCTATTTTCTATCTGCCCAATGTTGGTCGATGAAGTCCACTTCCAACTCCATTCCTTTCTAACCACCACCTGCCCTCTTGATTACCATGCCTCCTACCTCCATAAACTTCCTCATAGCGCTTGCTCCAATGGAGCCAACCTCTTCAATTTATCTTCTCTGTATTTTTTAATTCAGGATTTTATCAATTTTATGAAAATTCTATTTGTGTCCTTCTTATTGTTTTTTCACTTAAAAGTTAGCACTGGGATATTCCATCATATCAATTAATTATTTATTTAGGAATTTTTGGGGTTGTAGAAATGTTTCTGATGTGTTTGTGAAAGCGCTAGATATTTTTTTCTATATAAATCTCTATTATATTTTATTTTTTTGCTTAAATTTATTTTTTAGTAATAAACTTTGTTAATCTTTTCTACACATATTTTTATTGGAATGAACAAATTATTTAAAAAATGTCTCTGCAAAACTAAGAACAATTAAAAACAAATTTACCCCTACTCAGTTTTTCCCCTATTTCTCCCCTTTTTTTATATGTTTGATTTACTAATCTATGCTCATATACTAGTTTGGTGGTTCTCTTTAACAAGCTATGCTAGCACTCACCCAAAGTTGCTATTTTATGTTTCATTTTTTTTCTTTAAATGTCCAGTTTTTGAACTACAGTTGCAGGTTAGCTTTGTCTACCTTTCACAAATATAAAGTGAACATTGTGGCAGTTCAAGAAACCCACTTTACTTTGAGGAACCCTCCTTAGAGACAACCATTACAATATGTGTTACTCAGCAAGTGGTCCATTTAAAAGAAATGGACTGGCTATCCTGTTTGGATTAAGGGTTAAGTTTGAGTTTAAGATTAAAGTAGATAAAAAGGGTTGCTGACTACTTCTTTCTGGCCTTCTTGATAAGCAATGGTTAGCTATAGTTTCCCTCTATGCCAATAACTTTAGGCAAGTCCCCTTTCTTCATCAGTTTTGTGAAAATATATAGAAATATAGGAAAGGTAACCTCATACTTTTCAGAGCCTTTAACCTGGTTTTAGATCTGAAACTAAATAAATCTCGGACCACTTTAGTCTCCTCTACCCACAAATCTACTGGTTCTTCCATAGTTTTCAGGCAGCTTCTGGCAGAATTTTATATAAATGATTTGTGTAGGGCACAGGAACCAAAAGTGAGAGATTTTAATTGTCTATTCAATGTCAACAAAGCTTATTCCCACATAGACATTATTTTGTCAGATATGTGTTCCCTGCAGCTCTCCGATCAAATATAAATTCTCCCAATAACATGGTCTGATCATACCCCAATACTTTGGCACTGGAAATCCCACCCTCACCCAATGGCCATGGAGACTCCAGGTAACCTACTTACTTCTATTGAGGATAAAAAAAACATTGTCTGATGCTTTGGAACTATTTTTGCAGGCAAACAATCCCATAGATACCTTTCTCTCAACCCATTGCTATGCTCTGAAAGCAGTGCGGGGTGCTGCAATTCAAGCTGGAGACATACTTAAAAAACAATACCTGCAAGCACAAGCCACCTTAGGAGTCAAGATGACCTCATTAGAATATCAAAATTAGGTTAACCCATCTAGAGCCTTCCATAAAGAACTTTCAGATCTCAGAAGCCAATTGCAAAAATTATTGGTGAATTGCATTAAAGTTGCTTTTACAAGAGATGGGAAACTCCTAACCAGGGATCTGGGGACCACATAACCACAACATTGTATCAAATTTCTGGATTCTACTGGAGGTGTCAGAACAGCTGATCCTGGTGAAATAGCAATCAGATTTGCAGAATATTATTTTCGGGTATATTATCTTAATAAAGACTTAAACACCTTTCAACCTACTCCTTAGGAGTATGTCCTTAAGAATCTCACTAAAGCTAAGTCTCCAGTTCCTGATGGATTTACTAATGAGTTTTATGTGGCTTTCCATGCAGAGCTGGCTCCTATATAGTAAAAATTGTTCAGTGTGGTTGCTAGAAGCACAGTTCATTACTATTTTGAAACCTGGGAAATACCCTTTGTCTGTAAAATTATTGTCCTATTGCTTACTGAATACAGATCTTAAAATATACCCAAAGCTTCTCACAAATTGTATTAATCCCCTCCTCCCTCACTTGATACATACCGATCAAATGGGTTTTGTCCCTTTGCGCCTAGCATCCAACGACACTTGCAGAATCTTTAACATTCTGGATTTAATCTTTCGCAAGAGGGAACAGTGTATATTCCTCTTATTGGACGCAGAGAAAGCCTTCGATAGCCTATATTGGCTCTTCATGCGAGAAGCCCTCTGTAGGTATGGCTTCAGAGACAAGATTCTACATTCTATATATACTTGCTTATATTCTGGTTTTAGTAATGGTTTAGCAATGGTTTTCTCTTTAGATCTCTTCCTATCTCAAAGGGAATAACACAGGGGTACCCAATGTTCCCTTTTATTTTTGCATTATTCATTGAATCCCTGGAAACAATGATGCACTTCTCTTGAAATTTCCAAGGTATTAGAAGCAATGATACTGACCATAAACTCTGTTTGTTTGCAAATTGCATATTGCTTTTCACGTCCAGGCCAGACCTTTTTAGCTGAAATACAATCAGTTTTAGATAAATACTCTAAGACTTCCTTTTATAAGATCAATGCTGGTAAATCAAATGCTCTTCGGTTTAATGTTCCCACTGTGTTTCTATGCACTTTAATTGGCAGTCCAAGATGATTACTTACCTGGTTATACAGATTTCAGCTAATTTCTCAGAAAATATTTAAATTTAATACTTCATATTACTTACACAGTTTTGCAGCCTATAAGATGACGCTGCTTCCTAAGTTAAAGTATTTGTTCCACACTATACCATATGTGTGGCCCCTCTCTTAGCTCTTGAGGTCTTTCAATCGCATGTCCACTTACATATGGAAGGCTGTATCACCTAGACTGGCCTTTGCTAAAATGACACTTCCTAATGCTGAGATCCAAACCTAAGTACAACGGGAATTACGCAAGTCATTTGGTAAGTTCTCTGTCTCAGAACATCTATGCATCTATGCGTGCGCCAGATGTTCCTGTTCGTTAGGTACGTAAGTACACATAAGGGCCAAACCCAGCATTTACAATGGGGATAGCCATGTAAATGAGGGGTCATATAAGGGAAGCCCCATTACGGCCGCAGACCTAGTTGTAAAACTTAAGGTAAGAATGTGGTGCACTCCCCACTACATGTGCATATGGAACCCCGCACGCACATAAAGCATGCAGGGTCTGGATATGGGCCTAAAAAGCTAGGTGGCATTGGCCTTCCCAATTTGTTTAAGTACCAAGAAGCATGCCTATTGGCCCAACTAAAGGACTGGACTTTGGTGGACCTCCCTCACCAAAAACCCTGGGCATATATTGAGTCTGACACATCCCAAATATCCCTTGGTAGACATCATTTGGACCCCTAACTCTCTATGCCCATGAGGCCCCTCATTGCTTACTACTACTCATGCTTCCTTAAAGGCTTGGGATGCTATTTCCACAATAAGGGACTTGATCTTACCTACAAACAATCTTTCTATTTTTGCCATATCTAAATTTATACCTGACTGGAATATGAGTGTGAGTCCCCGTAGTGAACGGCCCTGTTTTTGAAAGGGCTGTTCGCTCCCAGCTAGATATTGATTGCTTATGCCTTGATGAGGCATAGCAATCGATCCCCGGAGCACCAAACATGGCGGCGGCGCTTCTGAAAGTGAATGGTTGAGTATGCCATTTCTAGCACTAGTATTGGGGGGGAGCATTTAAATGGGCATTTGAGGGCGCGGTTAGATAACTACGCACATACGTAACATACACGCGTAAGTACACAAGTAGAGATAAGGGTGCCCTATGGAGGCGGAAGTCACCGAAAACCTGTCCAGCCGAGGGGAGCAAATACGGATCTGTAAATCCGGTCCATAGTGTGTGATTGCAAGTGCCACTATTCAAGACAAGGAAAAGTTGTGCTTTAAAAAATTCCAAATGAAATTGGTACTGATAGATATTGTTTTTCATAGCAAGTGACACTATTAGTGACACAGAATATTATGCTTCACACAGTGAAGATTTATTTTTTTTATTAATGGGCACACTACACCAAATCAAATTGGTACTGACAGATAGTGTTACAGACCTTGGGCATGAGGCAAGGATCAGAAGGAACCAATATACGTAATGCTGTGAGTTTATTATAGGAAATAGGACACATATATAAATACAACATGTATGATATAGCAAATACAGAGATACGGTACACATGGATGGCTGGATATCAGAAAACTAGAAACTGAAGTAATGCAGGACTGAGGCATAAACTAGAGTTGGTAAAAGACAGTTGACAGGTTCCACAAATAAAGCCAAGCAGGTCCGCAGTAACAGATACAAAGTTATAATATACAACAGTGGCTTGATATGGGAAAACCAGATATGGAAGTAATGCAGAAATGAGGCATCGATTAGAGCAAGTAAGATACCCGTGACAGTTTACAGAGACAAACAAGGACAGAATGAACCAGAAATAAATACATACACAAATTAGGGAAGTAAAGGTAAGTAATAAACATAGACTCATACAAGAAAACCTGAAAGACACATAAAAAGGTTCAACAGGTAACATAACAGAGAAATGGAAGTTGTAGTATAACTTTAATGGATACGGGAAGCTAAGTGACCAGCGCTGTGCTCAGTGAGGAGTTTATATAAATACCCACAGGGCTGGTGCTGGTATTTAGATACATGACTTTACTAATGAAATTAGGTATTTAGTTCAATAGCAACCCATATGGGCTAGTCAGGATAATGGGCCTGATCCAGAGCTACGAAATTGTCAGATTTCGAGCGAGCGTACAACCTTTTTTGCGTATTTTCGTACGAAAATACGCACACAGTTCCATTACTGCCCAGAGGGGCAAAACTGGATACTACAGACTCATATAGTGTAACAGATTTGGTGATTGATAGCAATAGACACTATTAGTGACAATGAAAAATTTTGCTTTCAAAGAGAGAAGTAAAAAAATAAAATAATGATTACACTATATCAAATTAAATTGATACCAACAAACATAAGGTAGAATAGCAAGCCACACCATTAGTGACAAGGAATAATGATTGTTTTATGCCTTGTACACTGCACAGTACCACCTCCAAAACACACAATTCACTTTTGTGACATGGTGAGAAAGCTAGATTGCAACCCATTAGCAGAGCATTAAAACTTTATTTATGTTTTAGCTGGTGCTGGCTTCCTGCAGAGATCATACAATGGAGCTGACACCACCCATTTAATTCACAGGATAAGTCATAC
>WWET01004107.1:0-26185 GCA_011038615.1 Limnodynastes dumerilii
TGCACACATTTATATACACACGTGCACACATTTTCATATGTTTGAACAAGAAGCGTGGCCTTTTGTTGTCTTGTTATTGGCATCCTCGCTGTCATGTCTGGCATCATTACTGTCCCATCTCATAATTCTAACTATCCTTCTTCACGCCACTTATTCCACTGTGCACTCTGCTCCTATGCTCAGACAGTAAGGCCCTGGTTCATACGTATGACTTCTGTACTGTAGCCTCCATTGCGGAGGCCACCGTACGGATTTTGTGATTCAGAGGTACGCATGTAGGAGAGCAGGGCACTTCCCCATTCTTCTACTGCTCCTATGGCCGGCGTATTTACACGCTCTTACCCAAACTTCAGCCGGCGTAACAATGTGTAATTACGCTGGCCCAGGGGGGGAATGTCGGGGGGAGTGCATGCCGATACGCTGGGACTGATCCAGACATACGCTGTCTGGCGTTAAAACGCCATCCAGCAGCATATAAAAGCCAATCTTGCGCATGTTGCCGGCGTTACTACGGAAACGCCCGATCGTGGTCTGTAGCTTCAGCGTAGTAACGCTGGAGGGGGCATCCCCAGCGTTACTAAGCTGAGGTTAGTGCAGGTAGGCGGGGAGAGGGAGGGTAATGAGGCTGGGAGGGCAGCGTTATCGTACTAACGCCGCCGTCCCAGCGTATTTACACTCCCTTACGCCGGCTGAAGTTAGGGTAGCCTTCAGCCGGCGTAAGGGAGTGTAAATACGATGGGGCAGGGAGAGTGTCAGGGGGAGTCCCACGATGTAACGCTGAGCATTAGTACGCTCAGTGCTACATCGTAGGTCTGGATCAGGCCCGCTGTGTGTTAGTACGTACAGCGCATCGGCGAATTTCTACATCAGGCCCATTGTGTGTAGCACTGACTTAGAGCAACTACAGCAGATTTTTCTATACTGTGCATTTCAGGCCTGTATAATCATTTCTTGGCCTTCTTAGTTTGCCTTTAGTTTGAAGGTTTCTAAACCTTTTTCTGATTCACTTTTCAGATTCTTCCAAAAGACGAGCGTGGTGAATATCTGGCGTCACTGCTGCAGGAGCTGTCAAGTAATAAATACTCCATTTCCTCTCCCAGCTCCGGGTCCGATAGAAAGGCCGACACCAAATCTTTACACTCCCTCTGCACAAAGTTCTCTGAAGATAACGTCTCCAGAAAGGTTAGCTTTCCCGGGGTCTGTCCTCATTACAGCAGTCATAAACATCTCTAGCAAACAAATGTAGTTATTGATACTTTCACGATTGACTTCTCTGTTTTGATGCACAATGGGCTGGATCCAGACTTAAGTAAGTGCTTGAAATGAGTTACTCCTGGGCTAAACCATGTTAAAAAACAGTGTGATAGTAAAGCTGGTCAGTATCTGTGTATAGTAAGCAATTCAAAGATATATCCCTGCATGCAAAGAATACAATTTACTTGACTCCCCCTGTAATCAACATGGTTTAGCCCAGGAGTAACTCAGTTAAAGCACTTATCCAGCCCAATGTTCTTTAAAAAAAATCAAGTTTTTCTTTTTAAATATAATAAAAATCATTTTCTGCAATTGTCGCTGGCCCATATCCAGACTTCTGAGGCCTGAGCTCCGAGCCCAGCGTCAATGCTCTGTCCACTTTCACAGTTGAATGAATATTAAGTAAAAATAGTAGTTGTAACTGTATTGTGTTCATATTTTACAGAGCTTTAATTGGAAACTCTCTAGAGGCAATGGACTAAATATACCTCATCACAGGGATAAGCAGTACACCGTATCTGCTGCATTGCCTCGCCCATGCTACCCCGGCGTTGTGGACGATCTTTCCTCATATTACATAAAGGGAGACGAGGGTGGAACTTATTCTATACATGACTTTAGTGTTCAGCAGATAGCATCTCAACTAACTTTACTCCAGGAGGTAAGATAATAACTTGGTGATTTTCATTCCTACTCATATTACCTGCAGGTGGCGCTGTTGCTTCAGTCTTGTTACAGTGGTTCCTTAATTTTCTCAGGTAAAGGCATCCTTCAACTGGCCAAACACTGGGACGATTACTGATCCCAGCAGGAGGTGGCCCGATAAATGGGATGATTTCCTGCCAGGGAAAGGTGCCATATGCTCCTCCTGCTGGGACCGATAATACCACAGAAGAGGGTGGAGGAAGCCTTTCAGTGAGCTGATTGGCTCGGCTTAAAATATTAGATGTCTCATATAAATTAACCATGTCAAAAGATCAAATAATCATATCAGAGTGTTTCTGGTACAGTTGGCAACAAATGCCCGATAATTGAATGATCAGCTCTAATGTATTGCCAGCTTTGGTGTCTTTAAATGTATTTAAGGTGCCCCTGAGCCAAAAGAAATACTGAGTTGTTCCATATTTTTTTAAGTGGTTAAGTCTAAACAACCGAGGTAATAAGGTCACAAAATACTTATAAAGTTGTTTGCAAATATAATACACATAAAAATTTAAAATATATATATACATTTATATTTTACACACAGCTTAACAAAACAGATATGAAGTCATAGGTATAAGGTCACCTCATCTTAGTACAGCTTCTCTCCCTGCAGCTCCAATCCACTGCCTTGGGTTCTGCAGTGCACACTTTAGGAACCACTGTTGTATGGAAGGCTGTTCGTGCTTTGCACTTCATAATAATGATTTACATCTAAACTGCAAGAACGTATGAGGGTTATAAACATGTCAATAAGGAGCTAGTGTGTAACAACGTATACAGAATTTGTAAAAGTCTTGTGCTATTGAGTATTTAGGAAACAGTTTATTGTTTTGGAAACCAGTAAAATAGCTTAGGAGAGAGTAAGAGATAGGTCAGATGCTCCTGTTACTACTATGTGCATGGACCACCTTGGTATTCACTGAGATGGGTGATTCTGCAGCTGCAAAATTTTATACTGACCCAGTTCTCTGTCTGCCTAGTAAAGGGACATAAAAGTAAATAGAAACTAAACACTAGTTTCTAATTTATCCCATTTACCTCCACTAGAGGGCACTAAAGACCATATTTGTAATACAGTGTCTGAATAGCACCAGAAGATGCTAAATAATGACCAGTATTATTTATTTATGAGCAGGTTTTTATATAGCGCTAACAGATTACGTACAACTTTAACAACTAGTATAAACAAGACTGGGTAATAACAGACAGACAAGCTTACACTCTATAGGACAGTGGGTTTGATACATAAGGGCAAGTGCTATATATCACACAATGGAACCAGCCAGGGTAAAAGTGCTCTGTAGGATCAGCCACACAGCAGTGTTAGTAACAGAGATAAGGGAACTTTAGAATAGAAAGAGACAGTGTGCGGGTTTGTGTTAAAAATGTGTAAAACAAAGGAAAAGTGGTTGTTAATATGGTACATAAAGCTGAGGAATTTGATAAACTTGTCTAAAGAGATGAGTTTTAAGGGAGCGCTTGAAAGTAGTGGATAGTCTTAATGAGCGAGGAAGGTTATTCCAGAAAGTGGGTGCAGCCCAGAAGAAGTCCTGTTACCAGGAATCAGAGCGTTTATAAAGTGCAGAAGAGAGTTGTGATGATCTGTGATGAAGGAGCTGGGATATATCTTGAGACAAGTGAGGATATGTATGCCGGTGCAGTAATGCTTATGGCTTTATAGGTTAGCAAGAGGATTTTGTATTTGATTCTGTAGGTTACAGGCAGCCAGTGTAGAGACTGACAGAGTGGAGTAGCTGTAGTTGAGCGTTTTGCAAGGAAGATCAGTCTTGCTGCTGCTGCATGCAATATAGACTGTAGAGGGGTCATTTTATATATTATACAGGCACTGCAGTAATCAATGCGGGACCGGTACTATATGACCTTCTGTATGGACTTGATTGGTATAGCATCTGTACATTCTTACTATCATAAAGAACAGCGCTAGTGATAATGAACCAGATTCTCAACTACTAATTTTTTTACTTACGTGCCTAGTTATATATGCAGAGCTACTATGCACACGTAGTAACTATTTTATGTTATCTACGTAGCTTTTCGTTACATAGATTGCGTACATGCGATCTTTAATAACTAGGCAGGTAAGTAAAAACATTTGTAGTTGATATTTAATATTTGGTACATAGAAATGTCACAAAAGGTTAAAGACCAGATGGGGTTAATGCGATGATTGTAGACCCATCAAACCAGATTCAGGTCCCTTAGGAACTGGTCTAACGGAATATAAAGATGTTATTCAGTATTATTCTACGCCTTCCTTTATATCTGGTTGCATGAACCCACCCAATAAAATGTACCCATCCAAATATTAGACCCCAAGAGAATGGTCCGGATTCACAGTTACGTAGTTTTAGTCTTACGTACGTTGTTTTAAGAATTGAGCTACTACGCATGTGTAGTAGCTTATTTACACTATCTACATACCATTTCTGTACGTAGATTGCGTGAGCGTGGTCTTTAGACAAGTACTAGGATCAGGCTGCGGGGAGAGGAGTTTTAGGCTTAGGCTGTGGGGAAGGGAGTCTTGGGGTTAGACTGCGGAGAGAAGAGTCTTAGGGTCAAGCTGCGGGCAGAGGAGTTTTAGGGTCAGGCTGCGGGTAAGGAAGTTTCAGAGTTAGGCTGCAGGGAGGGGAGTCTTGAGGTCAGGCTGCGGGGAAGGGAGTTTTAGGGTTAGGCTGCAGGGAGGGGAGTCTTGGGGTCAGGCTGCGGGAAAGGGAGTTTCAGAGTTAGGCTGCAGGGAGGGAAGACTTGGGGTCAGGCTGCGGTCACGGGAGTTTTAGGGTTAGGCTGCAGGGAGTGGAGTCTTGGGGTCAGAATGCGGGAAAGGGAGTTTTAGGGTTAGGCTGCAGGGAGGGGAGTCTTTGGGTCAGGCTGCGGGGAAGGAAATTTTAGGGTTAGGCTGCAGGGAGGGGAGTCTTGGGGTCAGTCTGCAGGGAATGGAGTTTTAGGGTTAGGCTGCAGGGAGGGGAGTCTTAGGGTCAGGCTGCGGGGAAGGGAGTTTTAGGGTTAGGCTGCAGGTAGTGGAGTCTTAGGGTTAGACTGTGGAGAAGAGAGAGTTAGGGTAAGGATCAGGAAAGGTGTTCGGGTTAGATTCACACTTACCATTCGCCGCTGCCGCTACCATTCTTCCTGGGGAAGATCGATTGCTTTGCTTCAATGAGGCAGAAACAATTGATTTTCCAGGCACTTCGCAAATGCCTGTGAGGGAATGGCCCTTTCGAAAAAGGATCATTTGAATCGGAGACTCACATTAAATAAATATATACATATAGATAGTCTATAGTATGTACCAGTGGTTCCCAAAGTGTGCTCTAAGGGGTACTGCGGGTCTGCATGTCACAGCATCTACACATTACTAGTATTTGCTATAAATATATCTAACTATGGCTCCTCTGTGAGATTTGTGTCCTGTTACATGTGGATAACACTAACTCTGCTTGACACCTGCAAATGCACAGCTTTGAGAATAAAAGCTGAGGAATTGTGGTTTATTACATGCAATAAAGTCTTTATTTCTGGCTTTCCCTCAAATGTTTGATATTTATTATGCTTTTTTTTTTGCTAGGAAATGTTTCAGAAGTGCCATCCTGTACACTTCTTGAACTCGCGGGCACTGGGAGTTAAAGACAAATCCAGCAATGTGCCAAAGTAAGTCTAGAGATAGAGAGCCAAGGTCAGCCCTGTAAATTCAAGCACTGGCACCATCTCTGAGATTCAATAGTGGGGGAGATGCAAACAGTTCTAAGCCAGATATCGTATTAAATAACATGGAGACAATCAAGGCTGCAGCTACCACAGAGATGAACTCTCTGGCTGATGATAAAGGATTCTGCCTTCTAATTAAAGAGGAAGCTTGTTTATTAGAACTATACAGCGATGATGTATGTAATATAACAGGATAATGATGGACAGTGCATTTACGTATTAAGTTCAGCGGATGTAGTACATTTAATAAATGTTGATGGACAATTAGGCCACATACAGCAAATAAAATAAATCTCCCATATCATGAAGCAGCATCTGGAACTTTCCTCACAGCGTTTACTCCATTTAGCGTTGTTTGAGCATTCACAGTTATTTTGGTTTTAGACCTCAGCATTCACGGCAGCCATTTTGTCTGATGAAAGCTTTTTTGCCCAGAGCAACCAATCAGATTCTAGATGAAATTCTCTAGTATGTAATAGGAAAGTGAGAGCTTGAATCTGATTGGTTGCTATGAGCAACATCTCCACTTTTCCAAACCCACAGCTTAGTTAATCTGGCCCATGAACTTTTGGGCTGTTAGCAAGTCACCCATGGTGCTCTGGTGTTATGTTTACTAATAATAATTCACTATATTAAAAAATTTATTTTTTGTGGCAGAATCAACCAAAAATATAGCCACTTTTAACCAGGTTTGTCCAGTGACTGCTTTTAATCAGTGGTTGAGCTGGGACGATATACAATGGTATGTGTTAAAGTCACTACTAAAAGTAAAACTCATAGGGCTGGATCCAGACTTAAGTAAGTGCTTGAAATGAGTTACTCCTGGGCTAAACCATGTTGATTGCAGGGGAGTCATATTTCATCTGTTGCAAACAGCATTAGAGTTGAGAGGTGATGTTTCCTATCCCACGTCTAAATAACTGTGTGATAGTAAAGCTGGTCAGTATCTGTGTGCAGTAAGCAATTCAAAGATATATCCCTGCATGCAGAGAATACAATTACCTTGACTCCCCCTGCAACCAGCATGGTTTAGCCCAGGAGTAACTCATTTCAAGCACTTACTTAAGTCTGGATCCAGCCCACAATCACTACAAACACACCACCGCTCTATAGTTTCACTTAGAGCACTGTTGTGGATATCATGAGCACTGTTCTCTAGGGATATCCTCCTTCAGAGAGCATGGTTTTCAGCACCCATCAAGTTACTTCCAACTGGAAATCTGGTTCATACATTATGTTGATATTTAAACACAGCTGTGAACGTTTAAGCTGTCCTCACACTGTGATCAGTCTGATTATTGTTCGGGATCAGTTTGTACCATTACGACGGTCCGAAAACACAATCACCCAATAACTGGATTATTCAGTCTACCTGAACGACCCAGCCACCGCTGTGTTGATCATTTTGGAATGGGTACATTGAGATCCCCCAGTTATTGGGTATTGTGTAGCCACTGTACATGGTCTCTGGCTATGTTGATGCATAGTTTATGACTGGATTGACTGGTGGTTAATTTCTGATTTTTGTAGTCACTTGTGTCTTATGTGTAATGAAGTCATGGTTGCATGTTTCTGCTTTCGTTTCTAACAGAACATTGTACATCGAGACTGTTCCTGTTGATGTTTGCAGCCTCTTCTCCCCAAGCTGCACACAGGACAAATACCTACTTAAGCTGTTACAGTTTGCAGACAATGTCAGCACATGGGTGGCAGCTGAAATTGTTACATGTCACACAGCCAAGGTTAGTTTTGAATATTTCTAATATCATTGTTTTAGGAATGTTTTCTGGTTTAACAATGTTTTCACCTTGAATTTAATTGTTTTTTATTTACTTAACTCATGTCTACAGTGCTGCCCTATCCATCTCCATATTAACCATTTGCATTAGCCAGGTCTAAGCTAATTCGCAGTCTTCCTCCTGCATGGTCACATGACGTTGTTCAGAATGCTGCTATAATCTAAATATTCGCGGATAAGATGCTGATTGGCAGACTAGCGATGTTAAAGATGAAGCTTGCTGAGAGACCAGCATCCTGTATTATGCAATAAACTAGTACTGAACCGTGTACATATCCTCCAATGTTATTTCCATACATTTACATCTCATTGAACCCATATGCCAGTGCATGTATTTTGTTCCAATAATAGATGGATTTCTTTTATTTGTCTTGAATTTATGATTATTTCTCCTCTTCTAGTTACAGGCGAGCTTATTGACCAAATTTCTTCTAGTTGCAAAATTATGTTACGAGCGACGGGATTTTGCAACGGCTGTACAGATTCTGGGCGGATTGGAAAACCTCATAGTGCGCCAGCTCCTGGTGAGGTTTATTTATTATTAGTATTAGTATTTGTTTTTGTTATTATAAACTAATGAATTGTTTTTACATAACATAAAGTGGAAAAGCAGCTCATTTACCTCTTCCTTTTGTTAAGGCCTGGAAAAATCTACCCTCAAAGGTTTCTGAAATCCTAGAAGAACTGAAAGCTGTGGAGGTAATTAATTACAACTGCAAGGGGGCGCCAGGGAGCAGAGGAAGTTATGGGGGAACTACTGTTTATGGCGTGTGACTTGTGATGCTTATACACTGAGGGAGCCTCATTGAGTGATTTAAGGGCTTCAATGCTAAATGCTTTCTTGCTCCTCCCCCAAAGAAAAAAATGGACCCTTACTGTAAAGTTGCTGCACATATGTAGTTGGTTTGGTAGCGTGGAAATGGCAATTGATAAACTCTGATGATATGAACACTGACATACTCGCCACATTTGCTGTGTACAATGCCTGCAAGGAGCTGTGTACAGTCCCCCATAGGAGTGCGTGGACTTCACAGTGCTGAATAGAGGATATTGGTCAGTCACATCTGTCTTGGCCACATCGGATTTTTACAGTATAAGTTCCTACATATCAGACATCATCCCCTATAAAAGAAAAATAGTTTTCAAAGTATTCTCTTCAAAAGAAGAAACTTTGGCACATACTTAATGTTTAATATGTGATTTCTTTCCTCAGGCCACCTGAGGTAAACGCTGGAGGTGTATCTGATAACTATCGCACCAATTACTATTCATCAGATTGCTCTGACATTTTACCAGTGTATACTGTGCCATGATGCTGCAGAATGCATTGCATGGTGGGATTTGCTTTTTGGGAGATCCTAATTTTACAAGATCAGTGAAGGCCTGATTACTAGAGAAAACTTCAGTGTGTACTGACACACAATCTTTATTGTAACAATTTTCATTCATATTTCTGCACAGTGCCACCTTGTGGACGAGCATATAATTGCAGTAAAGATTTATTTGAACTGTTTGTGGAACATTCCCCAGGAAATTAGAGAACAGTGTGAACGGGAAGGGGAGGCCTCATTAAGCATGGCTAGAAAATCCTCAGTGTGTATGTAGGTCAGTTTTCGTCTCTTGTTTCACAGTGTAGGTTCTTGCCTCTCACACACCAAGAATCCACATTAGTCAGCAGCAAGTTAACCTAAGTTTGATTACCAAGACACATTAACATGGGGAAAACCTATGAACTTTATATAGACAAGACCTTTATCTCAAATTAAACTTGTGTCACAGGCCCTATGTAGCAGTAACACTACCTTTTGTGCCTATGATGCCCTTTTGAAAATGTCTTATTCGTTCTTTTCAGAGATGAATCAGAGCTGACTGTTGTCAATATGTAATGACCTCATTGTTCATATTATTATTGCACTACTTGACAACTTTGTTTTTCATTGTTTGTTACAAGAATCCTTTTTACCTGTCCTAATGTGTCTCCTCACTTCTTTATTACCAGGTTTTTTTGAAGAGTGACAGCTTGTGTTTGATGAAAGGAGACAGGTTCAGAACATTACCCACAATCCCCTCGGCTTACCTTTTAGCGATGCATGTTCAGCAGCTTGAGATTGGGGGTTTTACTATGGTAAATGGAGCATTCAAATGGAATAAGCTGAGGTGAGCAATGCATGGTTTGTTTTTTCTAGTACATGAAGCATCTAGGGGTTTCACAGGAAGGATTGTCAGAGTGAGCCTGTCTCAGACACAGAGTGGAGGCAGCCATTTTGTCATCTAAATGCAAACCATAAATTCATTTAGAAGCGAATAAATCATTGTGACTGAGAGTGTGCAACTAATGCAGATTAATATCTGTAGAGAGTTCTTAGATATAGGAAGTTTTTGGCTGTATTGTTTTTTAAACATGAGTTCTGCTAGTTAGTAGGAACACTAATACGTGGTATGTGCTTTGAGGTCTACTTCAGAAGGCTGGAAACAATCTCTTAGGTGCATAGAATTTGGAGTCTGAAAAATATTGTACCAAAAGCGATAATTAAAATAAAACACTCGAGTGTCTGTGGAAAGGGCAGTGGTGGACCAGATCCCAATATGTTACAAGGGGGTGTTTTACAATCCCTAGAATCAGGAAAGGCCCGCGTTTGGTAAGCGCCACATTACCTGGAAGGGTCTGTATCCAGAATATTGTCCTGAGCACCTTCATACACAATTACATTATTCCATTGACTGTAAGGTCATCTATCCATTTTACTTACATGGCTTGAAAGGGGAACCTGTGCTCTGTATACACAATTAAGCACCCACATCTTTTTTCCCTGTTGAAGTTTCTATTGGTGCATAGATGTGGAAGGTGTATGTGAACTTTAGAGGCCCATGTATATAGTATGAATATGAAACAAATTGTACTGTGATTAAAGATGAGCAACCAGACAGAAGATATATCCATGCAGGACTATGTCTTGGTGTATTGTGTCTGTTGACTGTTACATGTGTTGTCCTGAGTTGTTTCCCATCTTCTCCACAGGAACATTGCCAAGGTTGTAAGCCAAGTTCACGCGTTTCAGGAAATCCCGTATTCCTTCACACCAGACCCAGACTTGCAATTTTTCCTCCGGCAGCGAATTTCTAACTTCAGCGACGCAGATATCTCAGTCTTGGCCGCTGACAACCACGCTAATTTCCATCACATGAACTCGGAAAAACACTCTCGTAAGATACAGGATACACTACGTAGGATGAAGGCAACGTTTCAGTAAAGCCATAGACCGCGATGTACTCTCACGTTTGTTTCCCTTCAAATGCACCAAAGAATATGTCAAGTATCACTCAAGTCTCTGAGTGGTGACAGGGGAAGGTAGAAGTCTATTTTGGTCTTTTCGTCACATTGGAAGCAGTATAAGTTGAAGGGACACAAATATTTACAAAGGGTTGTGCGCTCAGTTGTTGTTCCTAAATGTTTTGGTCTGGTTTGTGTATTGGTATCAATGTGCTTCTGTATAGGTACAGGCGGGTCATGTGACACGAGTCCTTCACAAAAAACTGAAGGTCATTATTTCATTTCTCTATCTGCTATCTGCAGTCCTCAATTTGGGTCCCCATGGGCTCATCCTGTGGTTTGACCCAAGCAACAGAATTCTGAAGAGCAGAATCTGTTCAGAATCAGGTCCATGGTTTCTTCATGTTGTCCAAAAACCATGCATACCGATAGCAGTCAGCGGTCATTTTCCAACCAGTAGCGTCGCTGCAGGGGGTGCAAGGGGTGTGGTTACGAAGCAGAGGAAGGACCCGTGCAGCTGCTCCCTCTACAGAGGCCGACAGCACCCCTGGTATGCAGTTTCAATCTGCCAGCGGTTCCACCCCAGTCCCATCCCATCCAGACTCACCTTCCGCCCCTATTTACGACAGTATTTTCCATTTTGTCATGTGGTCCATACAAACTTCTAAACTTTTTAATAATGTTCCTAAATTGACAGAGGCTTTTGTCTGCCTACCCAGCTTGTCTTTATGAATATTGGCGTGTTCTGTAGAACTTCATTTTCATGTTTTACGGACCATTAACCATGGTGAACACTGCATGGATTGTAAAAATTGGCTGCAGCAAAACAGTGGTGTGCGTGTACTGTACATGTCCATTCACTTGCAATATGGGTTAAAGCCTCCTAATCAGAGAGACTTTATTAGACTTAAATGCATGTTTAATGAACACGGAACCTTTGATTCTTATAAAGATGGCAGTATATGAATTTCTAAATCATTTTTTGATTGCTATTTAATGGTACTAGCAATGTTTTTGTAGATGTCATGCTTTATTATTTATTGCTTGATTATTGTACGACATTAGGCATTGCTAAACTTCAAATTGCTTTACTGTATAAAGTAACAATCACAAATGTATTTGGGCTGGATCCAGAACTAAGGAAGAGAGCTGATATAGATATATATATATATATATATATATACACACATATACATGCAACATGCGTATGTCCGCTCTGAATAGGTAGTGTGCATTCACAGTACCTATACTTCTGAAACGGAATGCAGCTTCCCGATACTGCACTTTTTATGGGCCACCTGCCATGTGTACAAGATATGCTTAGTGGTTGTTGTTTGCCATTTAAATTGTGCAGTAAGGGCTGGATTCAGCCTTTATGTATGATCCTATAGTCCACGTGCACAGACTAGCAGACTATTTGAGGTAGGGTCCTTGGCATGTATCCACCATCCGTCTGTAGGAGAGCAGGGGGGGTGCTCTGTTCTCCTTCGTATCAGAAACTCTGGACGTTAACCTCCGTTGTGGAGTCTACATATGGAATTTCCTATTAAATCTGCATCTATTCTCACATATTCTATGCACTTTCGTTACTAGTACAGATACAGTCTCTTCGTGTGACTGACACATTGCTCGCAAATGGATACTACAGTAGAATAAATCTTGCACTGTCACTTCAGTCTACCAATAGGCTTTACTAATACAACTCAAGAGCCACCAATCACTCTGCATTTCATTTCTATAATAAGATCAAACCATGCATTATAGAAAATGGCAATGCTTATGTAATACCCTACCAGCAGACATCACACACATAGAAAGTAGAAGAGCCCCAGGAACCTTCAGTTGCCAGCTACTGATATACAAGGCTGTGAATGCGATAGGAGTATGTAAAATAACTTTATAATGTACGTGTCATGGTCAGACGCATTGCCCTCAAAATCAGCCAGTGACAGCAGCTTTCTTTCCGGAGAGGCACCAGAATCACACTGAATAAGCTCATAAAGCACAGCTGCAAGGACTGCACAGGTTACTTCAATTGGAATGCAGTTTATTTTTATATAAACGATTTCCCTAAGCAGAGGTAAAGGAAACGCAGTACATGCAACTCAGTCCTAATATAAGCCTCCTATTTTGCACAACTCATTGTAAATAACAGGAAAAAAAATTGGCCTGGCAGATTAATGGGAAGGAATTGATTGAGCTACAGAAACCTTTTGCAAAAATAATTGCAAAAAAAAATAAAAATTAAAAAGATTTATGTATACCTTTCATGCAATTGATTAGTATTAACTATATATGTATGTATACATTTTTATTTAAAGTATATAGAAAATCTCTTTCAGCATCTATTGTTCCTGAAAAGAGCACTATCAGTAGGTGATATCATAGGGTGCCAAGGTGTGGTTGGCACACAAAACCCTAAATAAGTTCCATACTATTGTCCCATGTTTTATTTTGTAGTTTGACATTCCCAAAAGAAAATTCTTGTAGTATATTATAGTATACTATAGTATTCTTATAGTATAGTAGATTTATGATTAAAAAAAAAAAATGTCTGTTAAGGCTTTCATATATTATCTCATATATTATATTATTTCATATATTACATCATACATTATATATACAACTTTACGTTCATTTATATTCCCAAACTATTTCTCAATTGTCCCAGGTAATAATCCTTTCGAGATGATAGAATTAAGAGAGAGAATTACAATTTCTAAGAAATAATATATTTATATGCAGTTAGGGTTCAGACTCTTTTTGTAACAATACTACAAATGGTGACCGTTATGTCCAGAGTATTGCTTACTGACCATTTTATATAAACAGAACAAGAGATTTCTTAATGTATTTATTTAAAATATGGAAATTTAAAGTACCGTATATATAACAATATAGTGTGCAGTAGATGCCAGATCTCCTGCTCATGTAGAAGTCTTTAAATAATGGAATTGTGTTATTTGCACTAAAGAAATAAGAGACAAATTCTGAGGCACAAACTGTTATTTCCAGCGTAGGAAGAGACGGGTGAGCTAAACATTTCCATAGCGCACTGACATTTCAGTCTTAGGGGTAAAGAAATATACGCCTGCTTACACAGAGCTGGGCGTCTGGGGGTGGGCCTAGGCTTTGCTTAGCTCCATAGCAGATTCTGGATCTTAAAAGAGCAGAGCAGAAGGCTTGTATAAAGCATGTGCCAAAGAGACGCTTAGTTTGCTCTTTTAAACACCATAGTGGAGACCGGCAGTGGATGAGGTACAGCAGAGACCACGACATAATTGCCGTAATGACAGTCTCTATGTTGACGCTAATACAGCCCACAGTTTAATCGCAGCTTTCAAATAAAAACGGGGATGGTTACAGTTTGGGGACAGTTAAGGTTAGGCTGCGGAGAGAGCACAGTTAAGGTTAGGCTGAAGAGAGGTTATGGTTAAGCTGTGGAGAGGGAATTGCTAGGGCTAGCTTGTGGAAGGGGTTAGGGTGAGGAAAATAGTACCTGTCGCTGTTGCAATCTTCAAAGATGCACCAGTTGTAGGACCGTCACTGTCTGGAAAATCTACGTGGTTGTCATTTCATTGCCGAAAAGTGATCCGTCACAATACAGATCATCACAGTGGCAAATTTCACCTGTCAGGCCCCCTATTAAACCAAACTGTCCTCTGTAAGAGTGTTGGGAGTGTAACTGCCTTAGGTCCCCATTAACTCTGGGCCCCATAGCAGCCACACCACTGCTTCTACAGTAGTTATGCCACTGTGTGGGTTCAACTGTCTAATGTACATGATGAATAATACATGGATCGTTTCAGCTTTATAATCTGTTCTATTCACAGCACGTCTTGGTTCTAAACCAGAATTAGGAGTTCCTGCACTGTCGGAGGTGCAAATGATTTAAACACTTTTCCGGGCCAAGAAAATTGTGGCCGATTTTACTAATTGCACACGATTACTGAACAAATTCTGCTTTAGAGTTGAGCTACAAAACAACTCTAAACTCATTCTGTTTGCACATTTAAATTTGCTGCCCTCTGCAGTCCAACGCATCAGATAGGTCTCTTATTTGGGGTTCTTTTGCTGTTACTCCCCACTCTGGATCAGCCCATTTAAGGTGCATCCAATAACTTATTCTCTCCTTTAAATGAACAAACCTCTGCCACCCACCACATTCAGCCTCATGTGGGTGCACTGGGCCTCCAATCAAACCATCTATCTACTTTTTGCAGCTTTTATTAGTAAAACAGGTACAATTTGCACAAATAGTGACATAAGTGACATATGCACTCTATTGAAGTACCTGCTCATCTCATAACGTAGCACTATTTTTCTGTAGACTTCTTGCTGCTCTATTTTGTATTATTTAGCTATTTTATTTTTGCATGTATATCGACATTATTTTGTCTGTTACTTTGACAACTCTAGTTGTTGATTTGATTTCATGTGTTCCTGTTCCTTAAAAAGAATAACCGTCTCCCTGGTCCTGTGCCAAGTGGTGGATTTTGGGTCACATGCAAACTTCTGAGGCATTTTAAAGTCATCAGATATTTGTTAAACCTCTTCTCGTTACCATCATCTCTCAGACTTCCAGCCTTGTGTTTATAATATGCCTGTTTTCCTGTTAAGTTATTTGGGGAAAAATGATTGGTTTTTGTGCAAAGCACCTTTTAAAAGAAATTCACTCAAACATTTGCACTCTAATTAACGTCAAATATGGAGTCTTATGGTGCTTAAAACTGATATGCAATATGACAACTGATGAATAGGATAATAAAAATGTAGCAATATTTTGTATATAATCATTGTGTTAAAGCACTCTCTGAGCGTAGCAGTATATGTAATGGTGAGGTCTGCTCATTACATGTATATAGCATTCATTTTGTTTTGCTGGATGTTACCTGACTGTTACCTGTACAATACTTGTGCTAGTGGCTGCATGTGTATGTGTATTAATGGGTATATGATTCCAATACTGGCTCAGATAAAGACAGATGGTCCAAATTCAACACTGATTCTGATAATAATACGTTATAAATGTGTAAAATAATGATTAAGCATGTTAGTAATTGCTCTAAACTGATCCACAGATGCTGAAATTCATCTCATGTATGTGGCCAAATTGGACACCAAGGGCCATATTCAGACCTCCGGCCGCATTGCATATGCGGCTGGAGTTTACCGATATGAACTACTGCGCATGCGCAGTAATTTTGTAACAATATCTACGTTACTTTTTGCAACGTAGATTGCGTATACACAATCTATGTTGCAAAAAGTAACGTAGATTATATATATGCATATATGCAATCTATGTAACGAAAAGATATGTAGATTATGTAAAAAAGATACCACGCATGCGCAGTATCAAATATCTGTAAACTACGAACGTATATATGCAATACGTCTGGCGGTGTAAATCCGGCCCACTGTTTATAACAGATGGAATTTGTTTCCCTGTAATTCAATATGGTTTTGCCCATGTGTAACTTTCCATTTGTTTCCCTCTAACTTTCAAACTCTGGATCCAGTCGATAGTAATTAAGAGTTGCATACAGATCAGAAAAGAGAAATCTGAGAAGCAGATCGTTTCAGATGCACTGCGTCTAATCTAATCAGATTAGGTCAGATTTAGAGTTCAAAGCACCCCCCGGGTGCACACGCGTTGCAGTCTCTCCTTGAAAAAGCCAACGACCGGCGAAACGCGTGTCAAATCACGCATCTCCTCACCTGGAGGGGTGCTTTGAACTCTCAATCTGACCGCTCTGACACTATGGGACCCTTCCTGTAAAGCTGAGATTAGGTAAGGGATAGTATACTGACCTCGGAAGAGGCGAAGCGCTGGCCGTGAGGCCACTAGCCGTGATATAGGGAGAGCTTTTTCCTGTTCTTAGTGGGTCTATATAGCGATATCCTTTTTGCTTGTTGAAAAGATTTCTGCAAATCTTTATTTGCGGAGATTGCTTTGTGATTTCTTCATGTTCATGCAAAAATTTCCTTTTATATTTCGCCTTATATATGTGATTGACTTGTTAATAAAGTGTCACATTTTTTAACTCTATATATTTTCTGTGTGTTGAGATTAAAAACTGTGATTAGATTAGACGCAGTGCACCTGAAACAGTCTGCTTCTTTAGGATCAGATTTCTCTTTTCTGATCTGTATGCAACTCTTATATTTCAGTCTGTTGGTTTGCACCCCCCAGATTAGGGGGTTAGTACGTCTTGGTTATTTAATAGCCTGTGCAGAGGCCAAACTCTCTTTCTTATTGATAGTAATTAAGAACAGAATCCAAACCTGTGCACAATGGGAAGATCCAGACCTATGCTCCTGTGCGTAGCGTATTATCGCCGAATGTATCACCGATGCACGGCAATAGGCACTCCCCTTGCTCGTATCTAATTTAGCTTCCATACGCTCGGCAAACCCTACCCTAACTTTTGTGTTCGTACCTGCGGCCGTCCGAACGTTCATTGCGTATTAACGAACCTTAGCACGCCCATACTGTACGATTTAAATGCCTCATCCCGCCCTCGGTGCGTGGTTACGGCTTCCGTATGGCAGGCACGCCCCCATGAGCGGTAATACAAAGCGGTTACGATTAAGGCCCATACGCAAAGATTTTCAGACCGTAACATGAGCGTATCTGCCCCATGCATGCGCAGTAAGTACTAATGGCCGTTTTCACGCTTATGATCAGCGTAGAACCGCATCCGAGCGTAGGTCTGGATCAGGCCCAATGTGTTTTCCAGTCACAAGGATTAAGACTGCAGGCACTACGTGGGGACCTGGATACAGACTTCCGTTCTATGGCAGGGGTCTGCGGGTGTGGTTTGTCAGTCCAGTGTTCTGAGTTTCAAAAGTGAACCCAGCACTGAAACTCTGGCAGCGTTCACCGCCACGTTTGTGCGCCATTTCATTAAGCCTAATTCCTACGCCTAATCCTATTGCCTAACCACTAACCAGGAAGTAGAGAGCAGAATTCAGTGTACGGTTACAGCAGTCGAAATAAAAAGCAGTGTACCCATGTCTAGATATATTTTTCGAAGTGGGAACTGCACCTAAAATGATATAGCCGTACTGGCAGAAGGTCGTGTGAGCCTCTATTATCCCACATGGAAGACTAGATCAGGCCTCAGAACTCCAATACATCTCCAGCTCCAAGACTTGTCACTAAGTGAGAAAGAGACATGTGTCCTAAAGAATGATCATTATAACTTGTTTCCAGTGTATGGTAATGGCTTTTATACACCGTAATAACAGCATCTGTAAGTGGTCTGGTTACAATGGAGTGAAAACCACATTTCCCAACCACATGGTAATGACAGGAGCATGTTTCTTAATAGCCTGGTCAGCTTAAAATAAATATCTTTTGCTTGAGTTCCGCATGAGTTGATGCCTAAAGTTTAGTAATATGTTAATGTCTGTCTTTTTCTGCCTTAAAGTTTTATGGGAATCTTCTGTTACTGAAAGGGTGAAGAATTAAAAATAAAGGAACAAGAAAAAGTTTGTTGTTTGCATCAGATATTCTGTTGATCGTTTAATGGATCCTGTATGAATGAAGAGGTTAATGTGATGGTCGAGCACCTTGCATTATGATATTTTGTATCTTTTGTAATTCATGTTCCTTTAGACTATTGTAATAATGTGTTAAAGGCTTTATAAAATATTCCTTGTGTTGCAAGCCCTTTTTAATCACAAATCTGCAGTTCTCCTTACATGTAATTATTTTGCTCCGTATTATGTGTTGAAAATAAGTCATCTCCAGCCCACCGAAACTTTCTTTTGTCTTGTTCAGTTGCATTCTAGAATGCTAATAATGTGTTGTTTTTTGTATGAGTATTTGTAAAATAAACACGCTTCATTTGTTTGATGTAAGATATCGGTGTTTGCTTTTTATGCTTGCGTGCCTGACTGATTTCTGTCATTTTGGAGGAAATTTGTTCACACTTAAAGGTACTCAAAATCTAAAATACAAGTTGGTTTACATTAGCAGCACTTAATGTGGTGAAACTACAATCCCCATCATGCTCTGGCATGTATCTGCTTCGTTGCAGTCTCCAGTCAGAAACTCTGACTTCCGAAATAGAGACATTCGAAAGTTCCTTTTCGGATGTCCCTATTTCGAATACCCCTCTGTTTAGAAAATACATTTCAGAATGGGTGAGTGTGCCGATCGGCATACTCACCCATTCCATTTCGGAAACGCCGCCGCTACCGCAGGACCCGAACCACGGGAAAGGTGAGTAACCTCTCCAGGGTTAGGGTTAGGCTGTGGGGAAGGGAGGATGCAGTGGAGGGAGGCTTAGGGTCAGGCTGTGCGAGTTGGTGGGTTAGGGTCAGACTGTGGGAGATGGTGGGTTAGGGTCAGGCTGTGGGGAAGGGAGGATGCAGTGGAGGGAGGCTTAGGGTCAGGCTGCGGGAGGTGGTGGGTTAGGGTCAGGCTGCGGGAGATGGTGGGTTAGGGTCAGGCTGCGGGGAAGGGAGGGTTAGGCTTAGGATAATGGAATGAGAAGGTTAGGGTTAGAATTAGGGGAAGGGTTGGAGTAGTTTACAGCCTTACATTTCGGGGCACCGTGTTCGGTGCTCCGTGGATCGATTGCTATGCCTCATCGAGGCATATGCAATCAAAATCCCAGCCAGAGGAAACGGCCCTATTGAAATAGAGACCTACACCTGTATCTGCCATACCGTGCCTGGCCAACGTGTGGCTCTCCAGATGTTGGGAAACGGAGTCCCACCGCCAGAAATGTTGGTGCCCGGGACACATGCGCTCTGCCTCCTGTGTGACGTCACCTGTGATATAGGTGGAGCACTGTGGACCTACAACAGTGGGATGAGAGGCTCAATCTGTCAACGGACCTGGGAAAATATTCCAGGCTGCCTTTAACACCCCCCTCCCCTCCGAGGGTGGACCTGCCCAGAATGCTTTATCAGCTATCTGCGATGCCTATGTAGTTGAAGCATGCTGGGACTCATAGTTTCACGACACTTGGAGAGCCACAGGTTGACCAGTCCTGGGCGATTCCTATTCTGTGGGCTTTAGAGTCACAATACCGGGAGTGTCCAAAGTTGTCTATGCCTACTCCACACAATACAGGCTTTAGGCCGTTGTGCTATTGAAGGACACAGCAGACAGTCACTGATTACAGAGAATGGCTGATAACAGAAAACAATAGGTAGTAAGTAACCGCAAATATAAGTCCTATAATTGTCATTTACTAGTGATGTGCACTCTTGTTTTATAGAGAGGGTATACTTTACCTACTGAAAGCATATGGTGGAAATGTGTATGGTTTAAAGCGTATCTGAGTATTCTATGTAGCATCTGGAAAGTGCAGAAAGCTGCTCTCTGTCCCTCTGTCACCTTCAAGGTCATAGAGAATCCAAGTTCTTTAGCTAGGAGGAAAAGACTATATGCATCTAGTATGTAATAAAGTAAATAACAGATTTACCTCATATAAGCCATTTCATTTATCCTGCAAAGCCAAATGATTTATTTGCATAATTAAGTGTTTGTGTGCAGCCTGCATTCAGTATGAGGTGCCCTCGTCCCTGTGATGCTAAATGTTGCACCCTTCACAATCCCTGATTTGTAACAGTGTAGAGTCAGGAACATGCCATTTGCCAAGGGAGGTTCCTGTTTGGCTACTAAACCTAGGGCCTGATCCAGACTTAATAACGACAGCACCATGTGTAAACCTGCCTGTGGGAATGTACTGCGCGTTACAGATATAACCGATTGTACATATCTCTGTATGATAGGGCATGACGTCCCTATGCTAGCCAAATATACGCATTGTGGGCAGAGGGAGAAATTGGAATTGTACAGTGTGTACAGCACAGGCGATACTTGACGTGCTTGAGAGTAGAGTGCCTAGGGGAGTGCATTAATCCTTAGCAGTGCGTAACTTAGCTAGGCTTACATATGTAATACAATCTTAAGTCTGGATCAGGCCCCTAATGAGGAGACCAGACACATGTCCAATGTATTGGCAGTGAGTCTTGGCACAGGACTTGGTCACGGAGGCTCTATATTTTGTCTCCCAGCTAGGACATTCAGGTGATGTCATGACATGAAACGTGGGTGCAACCATTATTCCAAGAAATAACCAATCCCCCAAATCCTGTCCTGGTGAGCATTGTTTGGTTGTTTTGCACATACACACTCATTTAGTGTTTTTATTTTTAATACACCCTGGAAATTGCATTTATTTGTGAGTTGTTTTTTTTACGTGATCAAATGCTAATTGAAATATGTATTCGTGATTGCAATAGTAAATCTGACACAGAGGCAGACCTAGCGAGTTGTGGGCCCAGGTGCAAAAAAATATGCTTTGGCCCTGATGATTTCCCAGGTAACCCGGTGGGGAGCTTTGGGGGTGCTGTGATGATGGCTGTGGTCCCTTGTATCAGCATGGGTCCCGGTACTGTTGCACCAATGGTAGTTCCGCCCCTGATCTGGCAATAGGTGGTATGTTGTGGTGATAATGAGCCACATTAAATGTTGTAAATAACATATACAATCTTTTGAAAATAGCACAACCGATTTCATATTATGATCCAGTGTGAAGAGGGAAGTTCTCTTCACACAGTGCAGTGCTGCAAATATTATTAATCAATTTCATATATTAAATGTGGATCTACTCCATCGTTCTCAAACTTTTGAAGAGATCATAAAACAAACTATATTCAATTTTGCTGTTCATAAGTGAAAATAAAAAATGCTTGACTCCGAAAGCACCAAGCTCCTAGTCAATATATAAACAGCTTGTTATTCTGTTTCACAGACCTTGTTTGAATTATGCCCTGACACCAAGTGTCTACTTGCAGTATATTTCTCTAGGTCATCCTGATTAGGTTTAAATTGGTTATTGTGTTTAAAAACACAATTGTGTAACCTTGTCCAATAAGCCTTTCTGAAGTTCTCAAGACAAACAAAGATAAGCAGAATGTATTTATTTTTCTCCCTAGTGAAAAACTAAGCAGAGTATGGATGGTCGCTAGCCTTCAGTACATCAAAGCATCCTCCAGGGGGCAGCATCTGCTGAGAATAGAGACACAACCTCAGGGCTGTAATGGCATGTCAGGACTTGTAGATCCACAACACTTGGAAACACATAGGACCAGATTCAGAGTTTGAAAATAAGAGAGGAAAGTTACACCTGGGCAAAACCATGCTGACCTCAGGGGGAGTTAAATTAATTGTATGCTTTGCATGCAGGGATATATTTCTGCTTTTGCTTATTGCAGGTTTGCCAACTTTTAAAAGGATCTCCCGGAAGGAAGCCATAGAGCAAACTTTTAAAAGGATCTCCCGGAAGGAAGCCATAGAGCAGTGTTGGCTAACCTGTGACACTCCAGGTGTTGTGAAACTACGAGTCCCAGCATGCCTTTACTGCAAAAGCATAACGGACACCTGACAAAGCATGATGGGAATTGTAGTTTCACAACAGCTGCAGTGTCACAGGATAGCCGTCACTGCCATAGAGGCATGCAGGGGACAGGGCTTTAACGGTGCTATTTATGCAAATCGTGTCATTAAGCACCGACCCCTTGACTATCATTTACCCCTTTAGGGGTTTCATCGGGATGGGGGTGGGGCTTGATGATGCAATTTGCGTCATCAAGTATTTCCCTGTCCCTAGCAACACTAGTAAACTAGAGTTGCCAGGCAGGGGGACAGATCTTGAGGCCTTGGTTTTCATGCCAGATCTCCCGAGATACTGGGAGAACTGCCCAAATTTCAGGAGTCTCCCAGACATTCCGGGAGAGTCGGCAACTAAGGCTTATTTTTCACAAATACTGACCAGCTTTACTTTTGCACTGTTATTTAGACATGGGCTAGGAAACATAGCCTCTCAACTCTAATACTGTTTGCAACAGATAAAATTTGAGTAACTTCAGACCCTCCAACATGACCCATTCCATTAGGTACAATGTACTCCGCACCTGAGCTTCCAACTGTCACACTCACCTGGTGAAATGACAACTGATATTTGAAAACTGTTTGTAACTTCAGCAAAGTAGGTTACCATAGTAACTGACAGTTGGAAACTTAGAAGCCATAGTTGCTAATTCAAGGTTAAGCAGAAATGTTTATTTAAAAATCATCATTCTGAGCCTGGGTTAAACCATAATGAGTTTCTGGGTACTCACTTATCAAATTCCTGTCCAATCCGACCTCCGACCTTCAGACATTAGATGAGTGTGATCGCTCACGTGCTCATGGGTGATGAATTCTTCTTCTAAATTCTATCCTGCATTTGATTTGGTGAAGATTACAAGGGCCAGGCAGCATCTCCACTTTTCCTTTCTTGCAGCTTAGTAAATATAGCCTGAAGTGTGTGTAGAGTAAGGCGATTGTTAATGAGCTAATTTCAGCAGAAGCAGGTCAAATGTCTTCTGTAATATAGAGCAAGTGTGTGTCATGGATTGAGTGTTGTGTCTGCAAACTTAGGACCATCTCCTGACCTCTGTGCATTTACCGTGTGCATGGAGGTCTGTCTGTCCACACAGAAGAGGGGAGTGAACTCCCATAGTAATAGTAAATAAATCCCTTCAAATAGATTATTTTTTTGCCAGGTCGCACCTTTCACACGACACCCCTACCCGGGTCTGACCCAGTAAAAACACTTCTTTTCTCCCAGGTTTAATTCTCGGGTCATTAGACCTAGGAAGAGGACACCGGGACCTTGCACACCACACCTCAACCCATGTTGTTGGATCTTATTGCCCCGGCAATAACCTGGGTTTTTGGCATAGTTGCCGACTGTCCCGAAATGTCCCGGAGACTCCAGACATTCAGACAGTTCTCCCGGTGTCCCGGCAGACCCCATGACTTCAAGTCCTGCCCCCCTGCCTGGCAACACTAGTATACTAGTGTTGTTAGGGACAGGTAGGGATTTGATTAAGCATATTGTGTCATCAAGCCCCACTCCCATCCCTATGAAACCCCGAAAGGGGTAATTCCTAGTCAAGAGGCGGCGCTTAATGATGTGATTTAGCACCGCCCCCTGTGTGCATCTATGGCTTCCTTGAGGGGTCTCCCGGAGGGAAGCTTTTAAAAATCGGCAACCCTGGTTTTGGTGGTGATGAGAAAGGGGTATTATTGGGCTATAAGCAAATGCAAATACCTACCCTGCATGAAAACATTGCAACATATTTACTCCAGGTTAATATCGCATAGCAAAGAGGTAGGGCCTGGATGGCTGCCACTAGGTGGAGCCAGGTGGAACTGGAGGTAGAGCTGAGTGGGGCCGCTGCCTGAGAGAAGCTGTCAATCTGCTGAGCACAGTATTAATCTGTCCGCCTCTGACAGCTCGCTTACAATGCAGGGGGGAACGGCTGCTGTGACCCCTAATCTTCTCCAGGTCTCCTAGCAGCTGCGCCCCTTTGAACCCACCTCTCGTGTGGTGCTATGAATTAATGCTTTGCACAGCAGACGCTGGGTCTTTTCTTTCCTAATTTCAGTCTTATGGACCTGCTGCCCTTGCCCAGAAAAATAAGCATGTATGGCACCATCGAGATACAGACAGGGAGCAAAATGAATCTATTACCCAAGTGCTGTGAACTACCAATATTAACTACTGTGCTACCGTTTTGTATATTCTCATCTTCCAAAAAGAGATTATCATCCTATTCTGGGCCTGGATTGAGGATCATGTGGGCCTGGGGCTGAAAATTGTCAAGGGCCCATACTATTTAGTATGCTTTGGAGGAGGATATCAGTTCCTGACATTCATCCTTATGCACTGCAGTCTGTGGGGGCCTATATTCAGATGGAGGCCTGGGGCTGCAGTCCCATTAGCCCCATTGTTAATCTGGCCCTGATCCTATTTACATTAACAACAAGCACACTGGGTTATCCAGATTTAAGTAAGTGCTTGAAATGAGTTACTCCTGGGCTAAAACTAAATGAAATGTTCTGTTTTTACATGTCTTGCATCAGATTCCTTTTTGGATGTTTCATCGCACCCAGGGAAAGTCTGTACCGAGCATTCCATCCCCATCTATGCGATTGCTTTGTTTACTGGTTCTTGTAATTGTGACTCAATGCACAGAGATTGCAGTCGTGATTTAACTGTGCACCAAGGGGAGTAACTCATTTCAAGCACTTACTTAAGTCTGGATCCAGCCCACTGCTAGTAACTTCTCTTCTAGAGTCTGGCTAGACAAGTGGGTCGTATGTATGTATTTATTTATTTATTATTGGGGGAGAGGGTTGCATTAATGCAGAGGAGATTGCCAGTGTTATTTTGTAATGCAACACAATCCAATGAAAGGTTATCATTTGAGCAGCTACAGCTTCTATTCCGTGTGGGAACAATCACAGCAGACGCTCCATTGTTCTCCTTATTCTTATGCTGAAAAAAATATGGGGTAACACAAACCCATTTCTTTACTTATGCAAATTACAGCTAGCCCCGCCCTTCACCACAAAATATAAGCAGCCGTTTCACTATACAGGGGGGTATTCTCTTTTTATTTTGACAGACACACACAATGGCATTGGAAAAATATTTTTGTTTTGTATGTTAAATAGCAGTAAATAAATAAACATCAATTAACCACCTTGATTAGGTAGAACAGGCATAGCTGACCTTGGGTAGTTCAGGTACTGTAAGAGGCCCATCATGCTTTGCATGCTGGGAGTTGGGAAATGGAGAGGTTACGCTGTGTTGTGTATGGGATCTCTGTCCTTCACTAATGTGACAACTTTGTTTAAAATCCAGTAAATTTCCAGGCTTCTGTAAATTGTGTTTATCTGGCTGTGATGTCTCCAGCCTTGGGTTTAATAAATGTCTGTAGATAAAACATGAAATGACTCTTAGGCTGGCCACAGACTAGAGCGATTATCGTGGATTGGGCCAAGTATCGCTCTAGTGTGTGGTAAAGATTTTTTTTCTAACTAGCGATAAAACGTTTCAAAAATGCTCGACCCCGATTATCTCATCTTATGGAATTCTTGAATGATTATCGTTTATCATTAGCAAAATCTTGCAGTGAAGACTAGAGCGATTATCGTGGATTGGGCCAAGTATCGCTCTAGTGTGTGGTAAAGATTTTTTTCTAACTAGCGATAAAACGTTTCAAAAACGCTCGGCCACGATTATCTCATCTTATGGAATTCTTGAATGATTATCGTTTATCATTAGCAAAATCATGCAGTGTGTGGGCATTTTCGGTAATCATTCAGGATTTCCATAGAGAGAGGGCAGAGCACTTCAGAACTCCACACGCTGACAGACTACAGCGTTGTGTCCTCTCTCCCTCTGTCTGGCTATACAGGCTATATATATATAATCTGTATCCATAATGGAGGCAGCTACAAAATCAGTTTATAAAGTAATATATATGACCGGTGCACAAGGCAATGGGAATTTGTACAAAAAACAAGACATGGCCTGGCCCTCTAGCCATTACTCAGTTACTAATCATGA
>WWET01004107.1:42317-55816 GCA_011038615.1 Limnodynastes dumerilii
TTTCCCTAACTGTAGACTAGGTAGGCGATCTAAACAACGTTGAAGGGCAAATCAAATGAATTATTTGGAGAACTGTGGAATGTGCTGTAAGCTACGTGGTATTGCAGGTATATAAGCTCAGTTATTATTTATATACTTTTATATGTTCTTGGAATTGTAAAATGTTCCTGGCACATCATTATTAGAGGAGGATATGGTATCTAACATGTTAACTTTTCGTTACCTGAGGTAGTTTTTTTTTAGTATAACTTAGACAATCCCCTCTGACACTATGGAATGTTAGTGTAAATGTCATAAAGTTATATCTTGTAATAATTTGGATGGTTTTTTTTTTACCGTTTTGTTGATACAAAAGTCAGAGGTGTCTTTAGGCATAGGGCATGATAGGCAGCCGCCTAGGGTCTCGAAGCTCAGGGGTACCTCGCACACAAGTCAAGCCTCCCAGCCCGTTGCGAGTCCCTGCTGCAATGTTACACATAGCGAACGAAGGACAGCTGAAAATGTCTTGTGTGTAAACCCGCAGAATTTTTTTTATGAATGGGTGAGTATGCAATTCACATACTCACCCATTCATTTTCGGAAAACAGTGCCTCCACCGGACCAGACCACCACAGAGGTGAGTAACCCTCTCTGGGGACTTAGGGTTAGGCTGTGGGAGGGGGGATTTAGGGTTAGGCTGCGGGAGGGGGGACTTAGGGTTAGGCTGAGGGAGGGGGGAATTAGGGTAAGGGAGTAGGGAAGCCTTAACTTTCATAGCACCGTGTTCGGAGATCGATTGCTATGCCTCTTCGAGCGAACGGCCCTTTCGAAATAGGGCATTTCGCTACGAGGACTCACCCCTCCGGATATGTTTCAGCAAGAAATCTCAGATTGTGTACAATACAGGCAAGTATTTTGTTCTCGGCTATATGAACTGTATTCTAAGATCCGCTGTGAGTTAGGTGCGGACAGACACCTAACTCACCCGTCCTGCCCCCATCCCGACACCCTTTTGAGGTACCTTATGGCAGTTATGAGTGCCATAGGGCTACCTTAACAATCCGCTCCCTGCCTCCCCCCCCTCCCACTTTTACCAAAACTCTCCCTCTTTTTACCTTAAAAGACTGCACAGAGGCAATCTACGTACCGAACTGGTCTGTAGATTGCGTAAAGGATATACTACGCATGTGTCCTACTGGTCATTTAAATTGGAATTATTCTGTGAGTTCCTGTTTTACTGGTTTTATGCATCTTCTGTTGTGACTTTAATAGGTTTTGCTACACTTACATTATGGGGTTTTAGGAGATCAATGGTTCATTTGACCAGGACTGTTGGTTCCAATTCATTAGAATGACCATAAGATAGGAGTTAGGCTAGGGTCTCTTTCTTGATGCCTTTTGTTGTGGATTTTGTTAAAGGATTGTCATTCATTGTAGTCACTAACCCGTCATACTCTATTTCTATAGAAAGATCCTGGTGTATTAGCAGTGGAAAGAGAAAGGATTGTTTGTCAGTCAGTTATAGGACATGAAGGTGTAAAGGAGAAAAATCAGTCAAGGGGCTACCACCAGCAAACAGATTTACTGGATGGCAGTTCAGTATGTTAACCAACGTGTAAGACTATTGAAGAATTATTTCGGTGGACTGGATCCAGATTTTAGACATTTTCTGCACTATAGGAGTGAAAAAAGAACACATTTTGCATGCACCGCACTTCCGTTATCCATAAAATGGTTAATAAAGTTCTGCAATCATAACACTCTTGCTAGTGAGTTAGGATCTGTCTTTGGATCTCTGCTGACGTTACGCTTGGGGCTTGGTTGGATCTGGTCCTGTATTACATGTAGTGCTATAATCCTAGTAGGGTATGTTATGCAAAAAATCTGTGCCTCCATTTTGTTGAGGTCCATAAATGTGTGCAGGTGGAGTGTTCATTGCATCTGGTGCATTTTGTCAGCATTATGCCAAATGTGTCTCATACATACAGTGCAAATTCAGCGGTCGTAAAGCAGCAAAATGAACCTAAAGTTTGCACGAGAGAGGGGAGGTCAGGATCTGGTCCTAGGGGGTGTGGGTCCCCGTTGCGAATGACCCTATTTTTATAGGGCCGTTTGTACTCAGCCAGTTCTGAACTGGCTGGGAAATCAATTGGTTCTGCCTCGCAGAGGCTAAGCAATCAATCCCTGGAGCACCGAACACGATGCTGCTAATGGTAAGTATCCCCAACCCGTTCCTTAATCCTTACCCTAACCCTCCCTTCCCCGCAGCCTATCCCTAAATCTACATTCCCTACAGCCTGTCCCTAACCCTGTCCTTCCACGGCCCTTACCCTAACCTGCATCGGATATGAGGTATGCATAATGAATGGGCATAGGTATATAAATTGTACGGTGAGCCCTTGCATACTACTTAAGATAGAGTCCAGGGCACGGAATCGGGGTGCAGATAAAGTGCCCTGTTCTTCTGCGTGTGGAATTTTGGGATTAGCCTCTTATGTCTGGATCCAGCCCAATCCTTCAGTTCTCATAGCCATTTACTAGTTATGACATACAGGCTCTGGTCAGAATCAAATCCTTTTCTCTAGCACTGTGAGCTGCAGAACTACCCATTGCTTTTCCATCTGACATGGCAACAACCGGGTTAAAAATTCACAGCCTGAAATTTTCAGTGCATCCTATATCGTATGAATTATAACTCTCTTACTTTACTAATTCTTTCAATGTTTCTCATTTCTCTGTGCATCCACGGAGGTTACATCCAGGATGTGTTGACTATTGGCCACAAGGAACATGTGCTGTTAGTGAGATTCACATAAGATTGTGGAAAGTCCTCGGCAGACAGGTTGGAGCCACTAACTAGTACATTTGCAAACCAAAGTGTTACTTGCTAATCTAGTCACATATCACACATCTAAGACATTAGATCTTATTGCCCCACATTATCTCTCCCTTTGATGGCCAATTAGATGGCAAACAGCCCTAAAAACAGCTAGTATTTACATCTCTCCTTTACTATATACAACTAGAGAGGGGGGCAGACATTGGATGCAGGGGATTCAGCCTTAGACACTAGGGTGAGATTAGGCTATCAACACTCTGTCACCTTATCGATTCATTTAATGGCTTAACTTTTTGCAATTGTGAATCAAACAATACTGGAGCCAGTGACCTGCTGTGACTTCACAGCTATCACAAGAATAGGTCTCCAGCCATTGTGGAACGCGTATAGGGCTTGTTACACTACAACAGCTGAGGAGCATTATGTCCCCTACCTGGTCTTTAGACTCTTCCCAAACAATGTCACGATTCACACTGACAGGATTCTCAAGGTAGCCAACAACTGAGCCCATTAGGTTGGTTCCCAACACAATGAGTTTTTCGTAGTCTGGTGTTTTGTTGTTAGAAACTTGGGAAGAGATATTGCTTAGACCATAGAGAAGATATACCATTGTGAAGGAATCAATATATACAGGGTCATCCTTTAGGACTACTATGGCACAATGCAAGGACACCTCCTGCCAGATCCAGACTTAAGTTTGTTTTACACACGCAAGTGTATGAGAGTTACGCACTACTAAGTATAATGCCTTCCCCTCGCACACACATAACTTAGCTGACTTACGCGTTCAGAACCCTACCTTCATTTTTCATTGCGCATCTCTGGTCGCACGTAATGCCTTGTCCTGCGAAAGAGCCTAACCCCGCCCACACTGTGCCATTAAGTGCCTCCCTCCTCCCACGATGCGTATGTTCGACTTGCGTAGGGGTGCCACACCCTTTCATACAGAGTTACGAACAAGTTATGTACGATCAGAGTTACGGGGCCTGATCCAGACCTACGGGCGCCTTACGGCCGCCTGAGGTCTTTACGGCCGTCATCGTAGTGGGGATTGCACGCCCCGTGCGCTCCCTGCTGGCGGGCAGAAATCTGGACCCTTACATCCGCATTGCTGATCGTAGCGGGGCTTCCTCCGCCCTGTTCCCTAATCTGCATGCCTATCTCCGCCTTGTTGGCAGAGATACGGCATGCGTAAAGGGGGGGAAGCCCCCTTTTCGTATAGTTACGGCAGCCGGCACTTATGCCGTCGTATGCGCACAACCTTCAAAACAGTTAAATTAATTCCTGTGCAGCCGTAGCTCTGGAACGGCCCATGATGCATAACATCCGCCATGCGCATGCACAGTGCATTCCCACAGCCAGATTTACGCATGCAGCATGCGGAAATTAGCTGTTGTTATTAAATCTGGATCTAGCCCCTCAGTTGGGAATGCAGAGGGTCAGATGTTTTGCAGGGGATGTAGTTTCCACTGCGGAAATTCCGTTTACAACACTAATACAGCTGATAGCTTTCCTGTAGAATTCTGTAGGAAACATATATAAGTTCATAACACTCTCTAATACACTGCACTTATTTAGTTAGTTACATGTTGTCCATCTTGCTTGTCCTGGTACCAGTATGAGAGCCGCAATCTACAACCTGCTATCGCAACGTTTTAAATAAAAAATAATAATGGAATAAATGCTCCCCCCCCAAAAGAAACCCCATATCCATAACATCACGTACAACACATAATGGATCATTCCTATTGATTCTGCCCCTGCAATCTGACTTCAGCTGGCGTAAGGAAGGGGCCATACGCTCGCACAGGAGCGTATGGCCGCCTAGCCCGCCCACCCATCCTCATTAAACTACCTCCCCCCGCCCACCTACACTAACCTGAACGTAGGGGCGTTGGGGGAGGTCCCCTCCAGTGTCCGTAGTAGTGTCCGCGTTGCCGTAGTAATGCCGGGCAACATCTGCCCGGCGCATGCGCAGACCGGCTGAAACGCCCTAGCGACGTCGGGCATAGTTCAGGATCAGGCCCATGTTGTCCATCTTGCTTGTCCTGGTACCAGTATGAGATCCGCAATCTACAACCTGCTATCGCAACATTTCAAATAAAAAATAATAATGGGATAAAAGCTTCCCCTCCCCCCAAAAGAAACCCCATATCCATAACATCAGGTACAACACATAATGGATAATTCCTATTGATTCTGCCCTTGCGAATGCACCAGCTAGGTGTGCCAGGGGTTATATGTGCTGCTGGGACCACTCACTTTAGACATATACACTGCTGACAGGTAATTGTTGGCTATGTGTTATAAAATATGGCCCCATTACGAAAATCGTGCCGCAGACCCACCAGTTCCTGACACTCTGACGACGAGGTTAGTGCAGGGGAGGGGATGTAGTTTAGTAGGATAGTCCTAGGGTAAGGTTGCAGGGAGGGGATGGATGGGAGATGGGAAAACTAAGGGTTAAGCTGCGTTGAGGGGAGTCTTAGGGTTAGGCTGCGGGGAAAAGGAGGGTTAGGGTCAGGCTGCGGGGAAAGGGAGGGTTAGGGTCAGGCTGCGGGGAAGAGAGTCTTAGGGTTTGGCTGCAGGGAAGGGAGGGTTAGGGTAATGGAAGGGGAGGGTTAAGGTAAGAATTAGCATAAGGGTTGTGTTTGGGGCAGGCCATGGGGGGGGGGCTGCACCCCAGTGCAGAAAAGAAAACCCAGCACATGTGTAGCAGCTCCCCACCCTTGTAAAGCAGAGCGGTGCTGATCTTCAGTCGGCTGCCTGTCCAGGCACCATTGTACCTCCACTGTGACCCTATAATAGCAGAGTTGATTTTCTGCTAGGGGTCACAAACCAAATCTTGCCTAGAGCACCAAACTGGCTAGGGCCGGCCCTGGTCTGGGAAAGTAGAGAGCGGTGTTTACCTGTCTGCGGCGGGGCCGGACGTTTCTGAGGAGCTCCGTCTTTGGAAATGGGGTGTCGAAAACGACCCAGAGTGGGCTCGGTAAATGTGTTTGTTTATACAACGGTCCTAGGAGCAACACCCTTGAACCTATTGCTGTTGTGCTGGGCTACCATGACTTTTAAGATCAAATGGTTCTTATCATGACTGAGAGATCCTAACATGTCAGGAAAGGGTGGACAGTATACCGTCTATGAGCCATTCTGCCATAAAAGTACACATTGGGTGTTTGGATGCCTCCTGCTTGCAGTTAAGCAAATTGAAACACAGCAACTAAAATGGATTAATATAGATGCATTGGAAGTTTTTATTGATTATTAGCAGTAGAGAGTTAATGTAAGGGCCTGGAGCATAAACGGTTTAGCACTTCAAGAAACAAGAGAACAGTGCTACAAGCAGTGATCAATTTCCTTATCAGTCATATTTAAACTAGAGCCCCATTCATGGCAGATAATTAGGTGCAATTCTAAATGACCCACTTAAGTGCTGTCCTCTATTGTCATCACTTGGCCTGTCTGGCAAACAATGAGAAGTCAAACAGGATGAGGTGAGAGTTTCCCATTAGAAGGCCCTTTGATCAGTCCCCAACACTCCTTTATAGTTTATTGGGTGTGCCATAGATCTCTGATGTCCTGTGCCATGCTATATGCTGTGTGTAGACTCTCCTTGGCTTAACTGACATATTCATATTATCAAACAGAGACTCTAAAGAGCACATTACGGCAGATTAAAATGTTTCAGCTACTGGTCATTGGACAGACCTAACAAATGAAAAAAAAAGAGAGAATTTCTTGCTTTCAGGGTGTCCTTGAATGCCACCCATTGGTTCAGGTGTGGATGTTTATTATCGTATCGGTGGTGGTTACAGACTGTGGGCCGGATTCAAAACCCCGTACTTGATGCACATACGTCCTTAATTTCCCGATACTAGCTCTACTACGCATGCATGGTAACTATTTTACGCAATCTACCTATTGTTTTGTTTCCAAACGATACATAGATTGTTTTGCAGGGGATGTAGTTTCCACTGCGGAAATTCCGTTTATAACACTAATACAGCTGATAGCTTTCCTGTAGAATTCTGTAGGGAACATATATAAGTTCATAACACTCTCTAATACACTGCACTTATTTAGTTAGTTACACATTGTCCATCTTGCTTGTCCTGGTACCAGTATGAGAGCCGCAATCTACAACCTGCTATTGCAACGTTTCAAATAAAAAATAATAATAGAATAAATGCTCCCCCCCCCCAAAAGAAACCCCATATCCATAACATCACGTTCAACACATAATGGATAATTCCTATTGATTCTGCCCCTGCAATTGCACCAGCTAGGTGTGTCGGGGGTTATATGTGCTGCTGGGACCACTCACTTTAGACATACACACTGCTGACAGTTGATTGTCGGCTGTGTGTTATAAAATATGGCCCCTATTTAACGTAATCGACGTATCGTTTCGTTATGTAGATTGCGGATATGCTGTCTTAAAGACATATATGTTTCCTATAGAATTCTACAGAAAAGTTATCAGCTGTATTAGTGTTATAAATGGAATTGCTGCAGTGGAAACTACATCCCTGCAAAACATTCTACGTATCGCTTCGAAGCAAAATGATACGTAGATGGCGTAAAATAGTTACCACGCATGTGTAATAGCTACTATCGGGAAATTAAGGACATATGTGCATCAAGTACGGGGGTTGTGAATCCGGCCCTGTATGATAATCTGGCCAATCAGACAATTATTGCATAGTGTTTGACATAGATCGAATTCTCCATAAATGATCCATAAATGCTACTACCCGATAATCGCATTGTTCCAAAATACTTGAATGATCCAACCACTGGCTGATCCAATCCTATTAGAATAATCGCAAGGTAGTGGAGTGAGAACCCCAATTATTGGGTAGTGTGTGTACCATGGACCAGAACTAATAATGGGGTAGATCCAGAACTACGTTTGCCGTACGTTTATTCGCGTAGCGTATTTTCGTGTGCGTACCTTCTATACACTCCCCTAGGCACACCCCTTGAATGTACATATTTTGTCAAGATACGCTTTCCAAACCCTACCTTAACTTTTGCCAACGTAACCGCAGTGATACGCAAGTGAGAACCTATTGGGTAGTGTGTGTACCATGGACCAGAACTAATAATGGGGTAGATCCAGAACTACGTTTGCCGTACGTTTATTGTACGTGTGCGTACCTTCTATACACTCCCCTAGGCACACCCCTTGAATGTACATTACATATTGGCCCCTTGGGTTGCGCTAACTGGTATGCCATGTTCTTCTTCAGTGTGGCAGATGGTCAAGATTGCTTAGAGGCACATTAAAATAACTTGCGACTGAGTGTCCCTATAGATGCACACGTCCATCATTCCATATTTGGCACTGCACTCAAATAAAAAATAATGTAAACATCTCTCAGAGTTATAGCTGCCAGTATTGTTACTGTTCATGAAAATTATTAGCCATAGTCTTAGGATATTTCTATTACTTCGCTAAGTGAGATACAATATATATTCATCATTTTTTTGTCTCAGGAGCATTCCTGGTCTTAACAGTCATTGAATAAATATAATTGTTCAACTGATCATTGTGGATTTATAGAGACAGTTTGAAATATAATTCTCTAGAATCCTTGTAAACCCTAGAGGCATATATAAAGAAGTCTGCAAAAGAACAACTTTGACATACTATAAAAAGTGATCATGTGGCAATAAAAAGTTGTCATGTGCGTTCTCATCACTGACTTTTATGCCTACTCCCTTTGAAATGTTTAGCACAAAGCTAAATGTAGCAAAATATAAAATCTGCTATGTGCCGTGATATATCATGTAAGTACTAGTGTAGAGCTCTCACATGTTATCTTAGCTTTTATGAAGAGAGATGACAATTTCGGGTCACTAAAATCCCTCTTCTTCTGCAGAACCACATCAGCTGTTTACATTATTAAATGTATAACTTCTGTCAAAAAGACAGAATGAGAGGAAGGGGGATATCTTTCAAAAATAAAGATTAAGTTAAAATGTCCTGTGCTTAATAGCCGAGTCTACAACAGACCACACATAATTCTTGTAAACATGACCCAGGGAACTAAAAGCAGACGCCTAAAACCTTTGCACTGCTGCAAATCTGGAACATGTATTAAGGACAACTGCTACAGCTTTATAGGAAGTAACACCAGAAACAGTCTATGGGGGATATTTATCAAACAGCTATTTTGTCAAATTGTTAAATTATTTTAGTGTGAACAGAAAGGAAATTGCAGATTGTAAAATAACAAATTTCAAAAAGCCACACTTTTATTTTCAACTAAAACAATACAAATTGTTACATGTATGGAAAAATAGATTTTTTAAAAATTTTATATTTGTTGAAAACCATACAATTTAGCAAATAAAGAAAAGGGTGGTCTGAAGGGGGTATCCGGTTGTTATGTTGATGGTTAAAATGCCAACAGGTCAAATTGTAGACAGGTCAAAATGTTGATAGTTTAATTTTACATATATATTATTAAATTTCTGAAGTTTTTAAATAAGCCATCTGCATTACATTAGGTTTACAGATGTTACAAACAAATATTAATATAATACTCAACTGTCAACATTTTGACCTTTCTACAATTTGACCTGTCGACATTTTGCCTGGAATTAATGTTTCCCAACACTATGCAGATAAAAATATGTGCCCCTCCTTATTTTATGTTCTTACAACACTGACGGGGTACACACCTTTGCAATCCTACTTCATGGCTTTTAAAATTTCACTGATGATTGCAAGTCACCTATGAGCATGTCAGTTCCTGTGTACACACTATACCAATTTACCAGCAGATCTGAGATCAACCATCAGCTGAAAAAATTGTGACCACGCACACACTGTACAGATATCTGCCTATGTTACACAGACAAATTGGACAGACATGCATTACATGCATATGCAAAATGGCTGACCCAGACCTATGGCCGCTGCCATAGGTATGGCGGTCGTATGCATTAGAACGGCATTTCTGCCATTCTGCGCATGCGCCGGGGCAGATGCTGCCCGGCTTAATTGATTTTTCTAGGAGCCCTTGATCGGACTACGCTGTAGTTACAGAAGGTAGGCGGGGGAGGGAAATTAGAAAGGGAGGGCTGGGTTAGGGCCTTATGACCCTGTGGCCGGGGTAATTTCCCATTGTTATGCCGGCTGAAGTTAAGGTAGCCTTCAGCCGGCGTAACAGTGGGTTATTACGCTGGCCACAGGGGGAGTGCTCTAGAGCTATGCTGGCCGTACTTATGGACAGCGGCCCAGCGTAGCTCTGGATCAGGCCCAAAGTGTGTACTGAGCCTGTATAGGAGTTTCTATTGCATTGTGTTTTTGTATCTTGTCTTAAAACATAGTTGTCCACTCTCCCGGAATTTCCGGGAGACTCACGAAATTCGGGCAGGTATCCCGGGAGAGCCGGCAAATCCCCCGCAAGGGACTTGAGGCTCGTGCTTTCCATGAAACCACGGCCTTAATTCCTGACCCCCTGCCTGGCAACACTAATTTACTAGTGTTGCTAGGGACAGGAAGGGACTTGATGGCGCAAATTACGTCATCAAGCCCCACCCGCATCCCTATGAAACCCCCCGAAAGGGGTAATTGATAGGTAATTTGCATAAAAAGCCCCGCCCCCTGCATGCATCTATGGGAGGGAAGCTTTTAAAAGTCAGCAACCTCGCAGCGAGTCTTGCAACTGTTTTCGGCAAATTTAATGTATCTCACCTGTCCAGCGAGGTCCCATGATGATCTGCGGGACTTTTGCTGGGATCGAGTGAAGAATTAGTTCCCGCGCATGCGCAGTAGCTGTCATTTAGGACTTAGAAACTTTTGTCCCAAAAGGCAAGTAACACTGCGCATGCGTGGGAATCCGAAGCAGACGCGGCGCCGGGACAGGTAGGAAATTAGTTTATTTTGTATCGTTTTTTAAAAATATTATTAAATTAAAGTATTTTTAATAATAATTGATTAATTATCTATGTAAAAAATGTTTTTTACATGTTTTCATTTTTTATTTTCTGTACATTTAAGTTAGTGTTTTGCAGTACAGCGGCCTTCCGATATATACCCCCGTTTTCTTCCCCCTAATAACAGCTACTAGAGGGAGGAAAAGAGGGATATATGGGAGGACCGCTGTAATACCTACCTTAACGACATCTTGAGATGGCGTTATTTAACATATTGGCGCGGATTGTTAAAATCCGTGCCGACACTTTGTAAATTCAGCGATCAGCCCGCCCGCATTCATTAGAGCGGGCTGGTGATCGGGGTAGGAATGCTAATGATCACCATGGTTTCCATGGCGACCATTGCATTAGTAAATGTGATGCCTTCATTTTCAGGAAATAAAGACTGTTTTCAGGTGAAAACGGTCTTTATCTCCTGAAAATGAAGTTATCACCATTTAGTAAATGGAGCCCATAATAACATACATTGCAGTGTTTATTTTCTATTGGTAATCTTAGACATATATTAGTCTGCTTTAATTTCCAGTGACATGCCATCAATCTGCCATAGAGAATGTCTATAACTGGGTTCACAATTCCTGTCCAATCCGACCTTCCACCCTACAGTAGGTCAGACGTGTAAGCTCACATGATCACTCGTTACATTCAATCCTGGTCATCAGGTCACATCAAATGATTTATAAAGCTGCTTACAAATCAGGACACCTGAAAAGCAATCACTGGACAATTCAAAAGTGTGTGCGCTCCTGCGACTGCTTTATAGAATTTTTTTTTCCTAATTCTGATTTCATTCAGCACTGCCTTTGAGGGCGATCTGGCAAAGATTGGAAGAGTGTGTATGGTGATGCAATCATTTAAGCAGATGGTTTCAGCAGATCCAGGATGAGAAAAATAGGAGACACTTATTATGGCATATTTTTGCTTTAAAGCAGGGGTGGCCCTATAAGGCCTTCGTAATAATTTGGTCTAGCACTATGCAGATGTGACTCAAGTGAGAGGAGGGGTGTGGCTTTGCTGGGTGTGGAACTCCGGTCCGAGCGGCCGATTTTCAAATCGGCCATTTCCTCCCCAGGCATAGCAATCGATCCACGGAGCACCGAAAGCTCCGCAGTACGAAAAGTTATAAAAAAATAGTCCCCCCACTCCTTTTTCTAATTACCCTAACCCTCCCCTCTCACTACCCTGACCCTAACCATCCCTCCCCTACAGCCTGACCCTAACCCTCCCTCCCCTACAGCCTGACCCTAACCCTCCCTTCCCCGCAGACTGACCCTAACCCTCCCTCCCCTGCAGACTGACCCTAACCCGCCCTTCCCTGCAGACTGACCCTAACCATCCCTCCCCTACAGCCTGACCCTAACCCTCCCTATCCCTCATAAAGAGTTTACTCACCTGTTCCAGGTCCAGCAATAGAAGCAGTGGAGGTACGGGGGAGGGATATCGCAAATTGAGAAAGTGAATGAGTGCCTAATGGCATACTCACCCATTCATTAAGAAAAAATGTCTAAAGAGGTAAGTATTCGAAAAAGGAACACCCGAAAAGGAACTTTGGGATGTCTCTTTTTCGGAAAATAAGATTTTCTTACCAGAGAGTGTAACCAGGCTTTGCTTCCGCACGTGCTCTCTAGAGCTCCGGTGCACTAGGCCACCAAATCACTTTGCCCGCTCTCAGTGCTCTGCAGATGAGGGCTTCATCACGTGGTGGGGTCCTGCAGGCTCCGCATCCCGAACTGCTCCTGGGTCCCTGGTGGCAGCTGGGACCCTGAAACTCTCTGTATTGCTGATCAGGAGACTCTTGTTGGGGAGCAGCCTGCATGTGGTAGCAACTGGATCTCCGGGGCGCCAACACCGCCATTTTCTTCCAATGCTCACATTATGGAGGACTTAATTATATTTTTTACCAAATATAGCAGGCTCATTTTTAAGTTGATAATTTTGTATGGTCCGCGAATAATGTTATAAATATCCAAATGGCCCTTGGCAGGAAACAGGTTCCACACCCCTGCTTTACATATAAAGGGGAAGATCCAGATTTAAGTCCAACAGGGTATTTACGCATGCTGCATGCGCAAATTTGGCCGTTTGTACATACTACGCATGCGCACGGCAGATGTTACGCATCGTAACTCTGATCGTACGTAACTTGTTCGTAACTACGTATGAAGGGGCATGTCATCCCTACGCAAGCTATTGTAAGCAGAGGGAGGCATTGAAATTGTACAGTAGGGGCGGGGTTAGGCAGTTATGTACGACAAGGCGATATGTACGACCGCAGATACGCAAGGAAAAGTTAAGGTAAGGTTTGGAACTCGTAAATCAGCAAAATTATGTGCTTCCGAGGGAGTGCATTATACTTACTAGTGCGTAACTATGCTACGCAATCGTACTTACAGGGAACTTAAGTCTGGATCTGGCCCAAAGTGCTTGATCCAGACCTTCATGTCTTCCATTTGCACGGAGGAGAGAACTCCCCATAACTCCCCTCTCTTGTGTAGGTCTAGGTATAGCGCCTACAACCTCTATAACAGCCCTCCAGACAGTCTTCATTAACATGAACTTTGCATCCGATGTTGTCTGAGGAGAAACAGCTTCTGTTTTTAACTTAGGTGCCCTGAACCCTGCCTTAACTTCTGCGCACGGTTCTGTGCCTGTCCAAACCCAGATCCATACTAAACTGCCTACTGCCGCCCCCTCACCTTATCTACATGCCTAGCCACGCCCCCATTGCGGG
>WWET01004107.1:115042-130849 GCA_011038615.1 Limnodynastes dumerilii
AAAAATTCATTTATTTTACCAATCTATGGATTTTATGTCCTTTTATTCTTACACAAACCCACAAAAGACCAATGGAACTGATGCTTTATGAAAATGAACTACTACTTTGTTCCATAACTGTGTTCAAATCGGCTTAAAATTCAGGATTATTCTTTGGTTATTTGAGGTTAAGCATTTGGGTTGTTAATTTGCAGTATTATTATTTTCTGCTTTGACTTTTCTCCTACAGACAGAGAGAGAAAACAAATTGTAACCATGAGATTTTCACAACACAATCCCCCAGTCCTCTAACCTTGGTTTTTAACACTTCGACACAACATTGCCTTCCCTCCTCCTTCCAGATGTTTATTCAGCTCAGCGAGATTAGAACATTTGATAAAAATAACAATTAGAGGGGAAAAAAAAAAGGATTGAGTTAAACTGACAGTTTAAAGAATGACATAAGCACAAATATGTGTTTATGGGTGTGGGTCCCCCGAAAGAACGGCCCTATTTCGAAAGGGCCGTTTTCTCCCAGCCAGTTTAGAACTGGCTGGGATTTCGAGTGCTTATGCCTTGATGAGGCATAGCAATCAATCCATGTGCACCGAAAGGTAAGGCTAAAAACTACCCCAACCCTTCCCCTTCCATTACCCTAACCCTAACCTTCCCTTCCCCTCAGCCTGACCCTAACCCTCCCTTCCCTGCAGTCCGATCGGCCTATTCACCCATTCTGAAAAAACATATCTAAAATTGAGGTGTATTCGAAATAGGGAAATCCGAATAGGAACTTATGGATGCCCCTATTTCGGAAATCCCTCATTCTATGCGGGGACTGCAACCGATGTGTTACAAACATATTAAATATGATGTCAGCTGAGATGTCAGAGAGCAATTCAGCCATTTTTTATATTTTACATGTTGTAAATGATATTAGGGACAACAGACAGAGTTTAGCAAGGATAGTCTGGTACCTATAAAAGCTGTCTAGGTACAGCATGTGTCGTACTAAGATTAAATTATTTTATTTCAATTGTTGGTTTAAGTTTTGCAATTGTTTGTATTATCTTTAGAATTTTTTTTGCCTTGTAAGGGGGCGGGGATAGGCATGCGGATGATGGAGAACGGGCGGCGCTATGCACTTCCTCGCTAATCTGCATTTGGACGGGAGGTTTACGGTTAGGGTAATAGAATGGGAGGGTTAGGGTAAGGATTAGGGAAATGGTTGAGGTTAGATTTGATACTTGCCATTTGGAGCACCGTGAGTAGGGTCGTTCTTGAAGGGAACCAACACCCGAGAGGCATCATGGGGCAGCACGGTGGCTCAGTGAGTAGCACTTGTGTCTCACAGCGCTGACGTCAGTGAACAAAGTGAGGATTAAGCCCTGTACATTTTCCATTCTATTAGTCTCAATATACTACTAAAATGAGGATAGTTGTGGATTGTGATCAAACTTTTCTGGTAGATATAAATAACGAATCATAATTTGAAAATAAAATATCACCAGATCATATCTTTAGCTCTTCTCATGAAACGGCTGCTATTGACCTCTTCTTGTAATTGACCTGTTAATGTAGTATGCTTTTCCATCTATTTCTGTTCCAGTGGAGCACAGGCTCATGTGATAATGATGTAGGCCTGGTTCTGCTTGCACGCTTCCTTGCCTGTGTGATATATTGCTGCCGTTGGATAAATACAGTGGTGTTTCTATGTCATAAATGCTCACTCTTCTGATTTTGTGCTCCGAAGGACAATTACTTGCAATGCTTACATTCCCTCATCTGCATTCCCACGTCACGCTAATTGCACACAGCAGCGGCTAGGAGAAACATGTGGAATGTTATGGTTAGCTTACTAATGCCACTGAAATGTCTGTCCTTGGAAATGACATCCAATAATAATGCACTCAAATAACACTGATTATCCCAGAAGCTTTAATGAGGCTGCAGCTGGTATTGTTGTAAATCCTTTGTGAAGCTCTGTTCTATTCCTCACAACTCTTGTTAAAATACATTCACAAATTGCTGACATTTCACCATGTTTTACATGTGGATAGTACAAATAGCCTATTAAGATGGTTTTAGAGGACATGTCTAAAAGTAAAATTTCATTAAAACATTTCTTCCTTCATAGGGAGGATCCATGGACACACGTTCAGACTAGATGAAATAAATATTCAATAATATTATTATGAAGTTGGCATTTTCAGTGGTACAAGAGAGGGTTTGGCATTCTTTCAGTTGTACATCTGTCTGTGTGGAGCTAGTCTATGATATATTCATTGGACAGTGAATGCAGTATTAATAAACCTGTAGTGCTCCAGATGTTGCGATGTTCCCTGTCTAAAGGCCAGATTTACTAAGCAGAGAAAAGGAAAAGTGGAGAAATGGAGATAGCAACCAATCAGATTTTAGCTGACATTTTCTAGTATGTAAAAGGAAAGTGAGCGCTAGAATCTGATTGGTTGCTATTTACAACATCTCCACTTATTCTTTCTTGTTGCTTAGTAAATCTGGCCTAAAGACTTATTTGTGTGAGGTTTGTAAGGTCTCCATGGCTTTCTTCAGGGTGCTTCAGTTTCCTCCCACACATAAACATGCTGGTAGATGAATTGCCTGGAGTGTCTATGGTTGCCTATGCTGAACAGGTGTTTTTCAAGTCGTTGAATCATAAAAATTAAGTTTCTACAATTAGCGTGTGCGCCTGAGGAACCCAATCAGAATGCAACTTGCACCCACGGAACTCTTTGCTGTCACCAGATAGAGGAATGGGGGCAACGTGAGTCCAAACATTTACCCCACCTAAACTTAGGCCCTACCTTCCTGAGTCAGTCTACTTCTGCACCTTACCATGTACGCTGCCATGAATTCTAATGTTGTCATATGATTCCACTGGTCTGTGTGCAACGAGCAGTCATGAATCACTAATCCCGGGAGATCTCTGGACTTAGGTTGGGTGCTATAGTTTCTGTGCACCAACTCTGTGTATAATGGCATATAGACTGTCAATACTGTGTCTATCTAGCAAACCATCCAAGCATTGTCCAATGTTTACCAATTTTAAATGCATTATTTTTTCTGTGCAAGGGATAATACACAGGGCTACTGAGAGTTCACATTAAATAGCTGCAGTGAAAATGATTTAACTATAGGCAAATCCATTCTTATGTCTGGCATTAATTTGTCTGTCTGCAGATTCATTATTTGGGACGCGGTTGCCGATCCGGGCGGCCCTATTTTGACAATGACACAGCTGCCACAGCAAGTTTAGGTTAGGGCTCAAGAAGGAAGGATTAGGGTTAGGCTTCAAGAAAGGAGGATTAGGGTTAGGCTTCAAAAAGGAAGGATTAGGGTTAGGCTTCAATAAGGGTGGATTAGGGTTATGCTTCAAGAAGGGAAGATTAGGGTTAGGTCTTATTGGAACAGTTAAGGTTGGGCTTTGGGACATGGACGGTTAGGGTTAGGGCTGAAGAAGGGGAAGCTTAGGGTTAGGCTGCATGAAACGGAGGGTTAAGAGTAGGGCTAGAATAGAGGTGTTTACCTGATGGCGGATGATGGGAGTCGCAGCTTCACTGCTGTCCAAAATGGAGATTGATGGCAGCTGCTGGCTTCCACCGTTCAACTTCTGTTGCAGCAAACTAAACCCATTGATGTATGCATGTCACAACTAAAGTTGGCTACTCTTTAGACCAGGGGTGGGGAACATCCCAGATAGCAGACAAACACCCAAAAAATTAAGACCAAAAAAAACTCCATTAAAAAAATCTATAAAAAATACAATAAAAACTAGACCAAAAAAGCATCAGACGCCCCCTATCTGTGGTCATTACTGCAGCAACACAAGAGAATCCAAAGAGGAAAAAAAGAGAGAGAAGAGAGAAAAGGGGGAAAGCAGAGGAAGAAAAGAGGTGATAGAAAATATTACATAATGTTTTGGGTGGAAGTGCCCACCTGCATTGCTATACATCTTTTCTTGTACTTAATTGGCGATACATAACCCTGCCCCCTTATCATATATTTTGCACTTCTTTTATAAGGGTTCCTTATTCTGTACTAATCCAGTTTACATATTTTTTTGACCCCGCCAATAGTTGATCCAATGCACATGTGGCTGCTTGTAGATTTTTTTTCCAGGGCCACTTGAAGTTCCCAATCCGCCCCTGACCTCAGTGCACGGAGGCACAAGTAGGTTGCAGGAATAGCAGCCACCACTTACAAATTCAAAGCATTAAGTTTGCAGCTACAGTAAACTCATTGGGGTAGATCCAGAACTACGTTTGCCGTACGTTTATTCGCGGAGCGTATTTTCGTGTGCGTAAATTCGTTACACTCCCCTCTGCACACCCCTTGCACGGACGTATTTTGTCAAGATACGCTTTCCACACCCTACCGTAACTTTTTCCAACGTAACCGCAGTCATACGCACACGTACGTATGGGCTGAACGAATTTATGCAGCTAAGCACGCCCATACTGTACACTTTAAATACAACCCCCCGCCTACTTCAAGTATTTACGTGACACATACGTGAATGGCCCATACGATCACAATTACGCTACGTTAATGTGCGTATTTTTTATGATGCGCATGCGCAGTGCTTACAAAACAGCGATTTTACGCGTAAATTTGCTCCGAGGCGTAGTTCTGGATCAGGCCCATTGTATTAATAGCTTATTTTATGCCAATCAATTAGCTCTGAGTTCTTGCAGAATATCCATCAGATTGCAGACTGAGCTTTTGGTGTTTCCTTTTCCTCTGTCAGTGTCACATAGTCAAGGCCACTGTTGAAGCCAAAATAACAAAAAAACAAGACCGACCTAGAGGGCGTTCCAATGACAAGCTGTCTGCCTGTATATCAAAAAAGGTGTACCACGACATAAATAAAAATGCTTCAAAACAAACCAAGAAGGAATAAGAGTAGCGCCTCTATAACCCTTATGCAGCCAAAACATATATTGCAAGGTAATAACAAACCTTCATGTAACAATGTGAATCAAAAAGTGCAACAAAGTAACGGCGCAAGAGTGTAAACACAGAGAATATCCAAGCTACCTCATATAACTGATGTAATATCACAGGGAACATGTGCAGGCAACTTAAAGGATGTCAGCAATAATGAGATGAAACAATATTCAGATATTGAAGTCCCATGCGTAACAGTACAGAATGCAATCTCTGTCCAAGAATCAGTAAAGTGCATGACAGCTGACAGTTCGATGGATGTTACGGGTAGTAAATCAAAGCCAGAGCAGAACGGGTATTTTACCCATGGTAGTCCAGACGTTGCAGCACATGTGTCTCTCTGTACTTGGTTTACTCCTCTTCGCAGCCTCGTTTCCGACTGACCGACTGGTGTATGCAGGGAGAGAAGAATACACGGCGTGCAGGCAATAGTGCAGATCAATAAAGTTTATTGAAGGGTAAAAAGCAAAGTGAATAAAATAGTCACAAACGGAGTGTGACATATAGGTATATGTCTAAAAAGGCAAAAGTTGAAACACTCAAAGGTATCTCCAACAGCATTTGGATGGGAACCACAGTGGTAATGATGTAAGATAAAACAGGTAACTCCAGTGAGAACCAGGAGTCAAGGTAATTGTATTCTTTGCATGCAGGGATATATCTTTGAATTGCTTACTGCACACAGATACTGACCAGCGTTACTATTACTCTGTTATTTAGACTTGGGATAGAAAACATCACCTCTCATCTCTAATACTGTTTGCAACAGATGAAATATAACTCCCCTGCAATCACCATGGTTTAGCCCAGGAGTAACTCATTCCAAGCACTTACTTAAGTCTGGATCCAGCCCAATATGATAAAACAAATAAAAACAACACAAACCAACCACACCCCACTTCCCACCCCTCCCAGGGGTAGAAGAGCTTCCTGCTGGGAGGGGTGGGTGGGATAGCTATAAGCGGTGAAACAGATAAAGGTCCCCGGTGATCAGCCGCAATTGGAAAATTGAAAAACAAAATCAGGCCGTCGGGTTGCCTAACGATCGCTGTGCTCAAAGCGTTCACAAGTACTTCTTATTAAAACACGCATTTTCCAATGTGAGCAGTCAGAAAATGCCCACTTTACAGTAGCCTGGAACCAATCCAAAGTCTACATGTAACACTCTACTAAAGCAAAATTAGTATTGTTAAATAAATAAATGAAATTGTATTTCTATTGTGTGTCTGTAACAGAGAGGAATGCTCCTTCCCCGGGATATATGGGCTTGATCCTAATTTGCGTACAGCACCCTACCTCCGCAAGTTGTTATGCGACGGATCACTTAGCATACAGGACTTAGTTCCATACACTAGGAGATCCGTCCAATGGGTAGCCACTGCAGATCGTCACTTCAGGTTCACATGCCTAATCCCTGCATATGGGAGCGGGGGTAGTCATGTAGATGATGGAGAGTGGGTGGCAGTATGTTCCTCCACACGGACCAGCTTTTAGGCGGACGCAGATACATGCAGAGGACATAAGGCAGGTTTCTGGACACAAGTGTCTTCAACTCCGTACATAAGAGTGACAGGAGAGTTCACTTTGCTTACAGACCTGCGGGCGTACGGAACATGCACAGAGGTCTGGATCAGGTCCTATAGGAGGATTTATTCAGTTCTGTCTTCTGGTTCATGTCCCAACAACCAGCCTGACAGCTGTCTCTTCAAATTGGTCATCAAAAACACAAAAAAAGATAAAAATGCTGACTTTCAATATGTGATGAGCCTCAATCCAACCCGGTTTGGGTCGCTGCTGAGAATGGCCTTTTTCTGAAAGGGCCGTTTTCGAGACTCCATTCCCAAAGACAGACACTTCCTGCCCCGCCACAAACAGGTGAGCGCTGCACTCTATTTCCTCTACCCCAACCATTATACTAATTCTTATCCTAACCTTCCCTTCCCCGCAGCCTAACCCTAAGACTTCCTTCCCCATAGCCTGATCCTAAAAGTCCCTTCCCTGCAGCCTAACCCTAAGACTCCCTTCCCCGCAGCCTAACCCTAAGACTCCCTTCCCCGCAGCCTAATCCTATGTCACTCCTTCTAGGCTCCATCCACTCCCTGCAGCCTAACCCTAAGTCTCCCCTTCTCCCATCCACACCCTCCCTACAGCCTAACCCTAACATCACTGAACTAAACTTCATCCCCTACCCTTCACTAACCCATTCAGGAAGCATTGGATCCGGCGGTGCTTCCACGGTGTGATTTGTGGAATGGGACCACATTCCAAAATGGGTGTTCACAGCAACAAACAGAAACCAATCCAACCTATTTTTTGTAAAAATTCTTGTCAATGAAAAATAATATTTTAAAAAAAATTTGTTTTTAACACAAAAATTATTGTTCTAGGTAGAAATAAATAAATAAAATAATGAAATTAACGGTGTACACTTTCTTAAACAAATAAATAAATAAATAAGCAAAAGCCTTTTTTTAGAAATATCATCTCTAAAATTTTTATCACTACTTTGCTTTCAATTTCAGTTTTTAAGTAAAGGAATTTAAAATTGCTCTGTTAATTTTGAAAAAGGGATATCTAGGAGAGGTTTATAATGGTTTCCGGATGAAACACAACTATGGGGAAAAAATCTGTTATTCAAAATACCTTTTGGTCTGATGCTTCTCACCACTAGATGGCAGCATTGACCAAGTAAAACTTAATGAGAAACAGGTGTACACATTGCTGCACTTGAACTATAACAATTTATGTCTGTTTTTATCTCATTCTATGAGCTACTTTCTGAAAGATTTCTTGTTTGTTACCTTTTTCTATAACTGTGAAACTGGAGCTGTTCTTTTGCTGAATTATGAGGATGACTGTATGTGCTCAAATAATTGCAGTGCACAATGTTTGCTTTGTGTTGCTGAGGTAATAGTCATGTCTTATGCTGTATAAATGGATCACTACACAATACAATGGATTTCTTCCTGTATTATTGCTGACATTTGATTTTTGTTAAAGGAGATTTATTCATAGAAAAGAACTCAAAAATATAAAATCAAAGTCATCTGAGGAGCTTCTATATCAGTACACTGGATCGTATCCGGAGTTTAAAAATGATAGGAAATCAGATGGAAAGTTACTACTGGGTCAAACCATGTTAAATTGCAGGAGAGGCAAATTTCAATTGTTGTAAACAGTAATAGACTTGAGAGGTGATGTTTCCCAGCACAAGTCTAAATAACAGGTCAATATCCTGCCCCGATCTAGATCTGAGTATACACCAGCTGGTGTGACGTTCCTGCGTGATTTGCTATTGCACATGCTCAATAGAGAAGAGCACACAGACACCTCCCATTTAAATCATAATGCAACTCTGGCATGCGGGGCTTGCGCTCTGAGGGGGCGTGTTGAGTGAGGGAAGGGGCGGACGGATGTAGCCAATGTATAGTAAGGGGCGTGGTCAAGGCAAGTACACCCGATCCTGTTCAGAATGAATATTTAACAAAGGTCTAGGTCAGGGACAGGGCCACCTTCAGAATTTCTGGGGCCAAGGACACACGAGTCGGGGCCCACCCGATGGGATGTCATCGGTGACATCACGTGGGCATTGCCCTGCAGACCTGCGCTACCATCTGGCCGGTGCACAGGGAAATTTTGGTCCATTGGTCCTGAAACGATGGCGGGCCCCCATCACCTGCGGGCTCGGGACGGTATTCCCGGCTGTCCTCCCCCCCCCCCGATGGCAGACCTGGTCAGGGGGTCACTCATTCAGAAGCTAATTTAGTACCCATCAGCTTGATTGTTGTTTAGCAAAATGCAATAAGCAGATATGGAATTGCTGCTATTGTATATTGTGTGGTTGTTTCTTATCGTTTAACAGTACAGTCAAAAAAATAAATTTTTAATATTTTCATAAATTCATTTTTCCATTGCTTTAGAGTATAAACACTACATCCGAAGCTTCCATTCTATTGATAACCCATTCAAACACATTATATAACCCTGCACCTGCAGAGTGTATGTGGAGATGTAGCAGCAGAGAGCTCGCTGCTATGTGCCCGTACACCACGTGCTGTTATTTACTTCCCATCCCGTCCCGTTTACTTACACATGTGGATTGAACGTACCAAGCCATCCATTACAGCATGCAAGTACGGAACGCAGGATGCGCTATCATGTGGATTGGGCCCTCTGTGTGCAATAAGCAAAACCAAAGTATTAACCCTGTATGCTAAGAAAAGTCATAGCTTCATGGATGCCAGCACAGAATCTGTGATCTGATATAATCAAAATGACAAATAGAGCACAGTGCAGCGTTATTGTCTATATACTAAAAGGATTTAGTGACAACCAGTCCCGAGATAGATAGATAGATAGATAGATAGATAACTAGATAGGTAGACAGATAGATAGATATTAGATAGTTACAGCCTGTGACCGCGGGACTTCATATCCCAGTCTCAGCCATCGCGGGACTTCATATTCTGACCGCAGTCCCGCTCTCTGGATGATCTGAAAGGTAAGAAAACTTTAAAGGGCAGAGGGGAGCTGCAGCCTAGACCTTATTTTAACCAGCGGCGCTGGTCAGGAGTCAGACTGCGGCTGGATGTTAAAATGGTAACCCCCCTGTATAAGACGCACCCTGTTTTTGGACACAAGATTTTTCCAAAAAAGGTGCATCTTATACATGGGGAAATAGGTAGATATGAGATAGATAGATAGATAGATAGATATGAGATAGATAGATAGATAGATAGATACATAGATATGAGATAGATATGATTGATAGATAGATAGATATGAGATAGATATGATTGATAGATAGATATGAGATAGATACCCTATTTTACACTGCAGGACAGACCCGGGAAATTCCGGGACCCGGCTTTGCCCTGTCAGTAGTGTGAGTCATCACACTATGTAATTTGTTAATTGTTGCCAGGGCAATAGTAAACAAATTACACCAATCAAGTAGATTATGTGCTACTCGGGTTGAAAGCCTGGGTAGCCCCTTTCACACTGTACCCCTACCTGGGTCTGACCCAGGAGTAACCCTTATTTTCACCCTGGTTGAATTCCCGGGTCATTAGACCCGGGTAGAGGCACCAGGACCCTTTCACACTGAGCCCTTACCCGAGTTTTTAGGGCGATGTGAAAGGGGTATTAGGCTCTGGGAAAAGGAGGGTTAGGGTTCAGTAAAAACACGGTAGAAAGACCATCAAGGCTTTTGTTCTTTGACATCTTTAAAATGAACATCTAAACCAGGCAATTGATTCTATTACTGGATAAAAATACACAGACTTGGTTATTACCTTATTACACACATGGATTATCATGTACGGGTCAATGATCAGATAGGATACACTTGAATGTATTGGAATATAATGTATATAAACATTGTCCCGTTCCCATGGTTTTATACCGTCATTGTTGCAGTCTGTGATCAATATGCTTAGTAATTACCAGCTCTGATTGATCTGTCAGTGGTAATTCACCAACGTAATCGCCTCTTTCTACTCTGCTCTGTAGGCTAATTATTTTTCTGTCTTTAAAACTGTTCCTTTCAATAGGGCTTCATAGGATACAATATACCAAGAACTGTGTGTGATTAATTGTGTTGTGTTTTACCAACACAGGTGGCAAATTGCAAACCAGAAATCAGTGATCGGGTTTGACATCAATGTAATTAACAGCACTCTGTGTGTTTGGGGGCTGAGGGGTGGTTTCACTCTTGTGAAAAGTGTTCATTCATTCATTACTTGTCACAAAAATAATTGATCCACAATAGGTGGGTAATTGCTGTTGTGTCAACTTTTACTTTTGTGAATGTTCAATAAACGGCAGACATCTACCCTTCCTCCACCTAAGCTTACTTAGCCTCCCCATCTTCATCCCTGTGTCTCCTGTTTGTCTACACCCTCCCACTTAGCATGTTAGCTCTTAAGCAGGGTCCTCTTCCCTTCTGTTATCACCCCTCTACTTTGACCCCATCACTTCTGACCTTCTCTCTATGGGATATCTCTCCCACTATTATTATTATTATTCATCTGCTCCTACACTCATATCCTGCATCCCTCTTCTTCATCTTCCCTACATATTGTTCTGCTATTTTTGTAGTGTGCTTTATATCTGCATTGTACTTGTATTGTTATTCCTTATTTAAAAAATTTGTACCGCCTATTAATTTTTTTTATTGTATATGTAAATAAATCTCCATTCACTTCTATTATTTCTATATTTTCAAACATCAAAATTTCCACTTCGACTACTGGTCTACATGATGGGCCTGATCCAGACCTACGCTCATGTGCGTAGCGTATTTACGCCAGAGTACCTACGATGCACTCCCCTCAGTCGTACTTATTCTTGCCGTCTTATGGCCAGCAAAACCTACCCTAACTTTTCTGATCATAACCACGGGCGGCTGTAAGCTCCATGCGTAGTTACGACGCTTAGCACGTCCATACTGTACTATTTAAATGCCTCCCCCCGCCCTCGGTGCATATTTATAATAATCGTAGGCCAGGCACACCCCCTCGACCGTAGTTACAAAGGTGGCACGCTCAAGGCCCATACGCTCAGAATTTCTGAGGGTATGATGAGCGTAACATCTTCCCCGAGCATGCGCAGTAAGTACAAATGGCCATTTTTACGGTTACGACCATTGTAAAAACACACGAGCGTGGTTCTGGATCAGACCCGATGTGCAAAGTGGTTCTTGACCTCGTGCCATTGGGGTAGATCCAGAACTACGTTTGCCGTACGTTTATTCGCGTAGCGTATTTTCGTGTGCGTACCTTCTATACACTCCCCAAGGCACACCCCTTGAACGTACGTATTTTGTCAAGATACGCTTTCCAAACCCTACCTTAACTTTTGCCAACGCAACCACAGTTATCCGCACACGTACGTATGGGCAACACGTATTTACGCAGCTAAGCACGCCCATACTGTACACTTTAAATACAAACCCCCGCCTACTTAACGTATTTCAGACGTAGTTTGGAGTCACGTAAAATTGGCACGCCCACACATAAGTATTTACGTGACACATACGTGAATGGCCCATACGTACACAATTACACTACGTTACTGAGTTTTCTATGGTGTGCATGCGCAGTACTTACCAAAAGGCGATTTTACGTCTCCGCCACACGTAAATTCGCTCACAAGCATTGTTCTGGATCTGGGCCATTGTGGGTATATGGTACTCCCCCAAAACAGGTTCCATTTATTGTATGGAACAATCTCAGACTCTAGTGACTAAAATCTCTTCTATTGCTGTGCAGCCCCTCAAGTCCCACATACCTTAGATGTATTCCTCCGGCCCTGGGTGTGCAATGTTGTGACTGTCCACTGTGCCACCCATTGCCATAAATTCTTGAACATCATCCTACTTTCAGGTTACTGGTCTGTAGCAATGAAGCAGTGCAATTAGCAAACTAGCTGTAATTGCTTCAACAGCACTTAGAATTTCATTAGGAAAATAACACACTGTAGATAATGAGCATTCCTAGTGTCTTATCTCAGCAGAGTTACATTACTGACCACTTTGATAAATCATCATCGCAACTTCCAGCCATCAATGGAAGTAAATATTCCCCATTTTTCATCTGTAAATGAAGTTTCTTCTGACTTACGGTTTCATTACAAAATGCAATTTTAAGTATATTAAACACTATAAAAAGGTCAACGTTTTTCTCAGCACTTTTCTAAACTGAGCTTAGCCCCAAATATGAAAAAGTATTAACTTGTGGACTCAGCTGAAGGGTAAGCAAGGTACTTTAAACAAGTCCCTGAGTAAAATGGCGATGATCAATCTTTTAAAGGACAGACTATAATAAGAAAAAAAACATCTTCAAGCAGTAGAGTTTCAGGGCAGACAAATCTGGCTACATATATTTTAAAAGTCTATGAATTTGCAAATGTGTCAGGTAGAGTTTGGACATTTTATACCAGACCAGCTAGAAGGGAAACTTTATAATATTTTGCTACAAATCATAATACTGAGTTGCAAAGAAATGTACAGCATAAATCCTTGAGGTTTCGTTGTTACTTTTATCAGTATCAACCTTCCAAATACCAACAGACAGGAAACCTAGAAAAAGAAAATCATTTCAGAAAATACATTTTGTAATGACTTTTTTCCAGAATATTTTACCTGAGAATTATGGGGTAGATCCAGTACTAAGTATGCTGCCGGTTTTACGCTAGCCGCTGGCGGAAAAACGCAGTTTTGTATGTACTGTGCATGTGCGCGGCAGATGTTACACCATCTGAATGTAATTACCAGGCTAGTATCAACAGCGTAACTACCTATGAGGGGGCGTGTCAGTGATACGACACCCGTAATTACGCTTCGGAGGCGTGGTGAAGCATTTAAATCATACAGTGTGGGCGTGCTTAGGCAGGTATGTATGTGTAGCCTTTATGTCAGTACTTATGGTAGGGTTTACGGCATGAAAAGTCTGTGCATGCAAGGCCGCCATCAAGGGGAGACATCAGTCATTAGTAGCGAACCAATGAACAGGGAAGAATTTTCCCTGTGCACCGCCCAGCTGTTAACACAGGTCCAGTGGGGCCCCACCCTATGTGAGGTCACTGATGATGTCAAGGTGGGGCCCCTTTCATGTGTCTTAGGCCCCAAAACTTCTGACAATGGCCCTGTGGGCATACAAGGGGAGTGGATTACTCTTGCGTGTACAGACTGGATCTGGCCCTTTGTTATCAGTAAGTTGTCATCTGAAGGCTTACACGTCACACGTCACAGCTTAACATTTACATCAAGTCACTTATGACACATGTTGGCAGGAATTGTGGTGGTGGTGGGCAGAAATTGGGGCATGGTACTGTACCTCTGGATGTTAATGCACATACAGCATGTAGTGGACGGGCACAAAGGCGATAGGGGTGGGCACACATGGCGCAAAGTCAAAGTGGGGTGCCAGTAAGTTCATTTTTAATTGCCGCACACTTGAGTCAGGAAATATGAGGTAGACCGTGGTTATATAAATCCCATCCATGTGAGTGGGTGTGTTTAATATATGAACCTACGGATGTTTAGGCCTTGTGATCCATCTGAATATTTTGCTCAGGGATCTGAAAACATTAAAGTTGTTAGTCTGGATCTGACTTAAGAAGACTATATTTTACCTGTGAGTCTGAATACTTTAAACAAATGTCTAGTCTAGTCCTGTGACGTTATGAATAATGGTTACTAAAGCAGGGCACACACCGGGGGATTATCTAACGCTTACTGTTCCAATCACACAATAATCGTCCTCTGACACCTTTAAAGGAGGTACTATCAAACGATGCTGCAGAATTTGCAGATACTGCATTGTGTCGTCTGATTTGGTTTTTAGGAGCTCCTAAAGATCAGTGATGTCCCGATGTCTGTAGAAAACATCAGTGCGCACTGACAAATGATCTTCACAGAAACGATTTCCATTCACAAATCTGTATAGCTCCACCTTGTGGGCAAGCACATCATTGCAGATAATATTTTTTGTGAACAGTTTGTGGAATGATCTACAGGAAACTAGAGAGCAGAGTGTACAGGGGGCATCGTTAAGCAGGTCAGGGCTAGAATTGTTACTACAGATCTGACCAGATGATGATGGATCGGTACTCAAAACTTTCAGTGTGTACTCTGCTTTAAGGGCATATTCACATTGTGCAATATAAATGTTCTGATCGTGATTTAGTTCCAAGTACAGAATGAATGTGCTCCAAAGATTTGTGGATGTTCCGAACCATTTTCCAAGAGCAACTTGCGTTTTACCTATTATTCCCTTTAAGGCACACATTTCATCAAAGTAATCTGGCAAGATGACATTTGTAATCACTTTTTTTTTCTTTTTAATGTGCCTCCACTAATCCATTACAAATTTGCTGAATTCATTTTTAGAAGTTCATGCATAACTGTTTTTAAGAAACGTCTTGACAGAATATTTAAATGTGTGTCTGTTAGGGAAGATATATGAAAATTGTATTAAATGCTCTGTTTACCTTCAAAGGAACTTTGAAAGTCTCGTCCTTGGGATCAAGTAGCTGTGGATTTTTCATCTGAAACTGTTTAGCGGTCATCAGTGTAGACAGCGCACTATCGCTCACCGCTTCTTCTGTCCCGGGGGCTGATATATAGAATGTATAATGGCATATTCTAGGTGTAGTCCTTGAAAGTAACTTCTGTTGTATCTATCTTACTGTCTTACTGTAAGACAGGACTGGACAGCAGCAGTCACTTCTTGCTTAGTAAACTATACCAATGGCAGGACTGAGAATGTAGAGGGTATAGGGATATGTGGTTGCAATCTCCGGCTAGAAAGTGTGGATTCCGAAAAAGGGATATATTCGAAAGTTACTTTTGGTTAGGGTCAGGCTGCGGGAGATGGTGGGTTAGTCTCAGGCTGCAAGTAAGGGAGGGTTAGGGTCAGGCTGCCAGGAAGGAGGGTTAGGGTAATGAGAGGGGAGGGTTAGGGTAAGAATTAGGGGAAGTAGAGGAACTTTTAGGGGAAGTAGAGGAACTTTTCGGGGAAGTAGAGGAACTTTTCGTAGCACCGAAAGCTCGGTGCTCCGTGGATTGATTGCAATGCCTCGAGGCATATGCAATCAAAATCCCAGCCTGTTCACCACTGGCTGGGGAGGAATGGCCGATTCGAAAATCAGCCATTCAGACCAGAGCCCTCACTCGGAGATATGGGGGTAGTGCTGCTATAGCAATGTGGCGTGAGGAGCTATTTGTGTGCATTATCCCAGCCTGTTCTGGCTGGGGAGGAATGGCCGATTCGAAAATCAGCCATTCAGACCAGAGCCCTCACTCGGAGATATGGGGGTAGTGCTGCTATAGCAATGTGGCGTGAGGAGCTATTTGTTTTGTGT
>WWET01004108.1:0-11548 GCA_011038615.1 Limnodynastes dumerilii
GGGAATTAAATGTACAAAAGAGGCGTTTGGGGTCAGAAGCCTGAGTAGAAATGAGAGTTTGAAAGTAAGATTGTTTGGCATTATCCAGGGCAGTATAAGTGTGATAGGTGTTTGTGTAAGTAAGAAAGTCATGGGGTAGATGAGATTTGCGTACTGCATGAAAATTTGACTACAGAATGACCTCTTCTGTTACCCATCAGTAGCGTTTAATAACCGAGCTGGTCTGACCTGTGAATCCGTAAGAACACAGAGACATGAACTTATTAATTGATATTTAATATGATAATAATCACAATGCTTAGTTACAGAGAATAACAAAATAGACATACAATATGCAGAACAGTTTCTCATAAAATAAACAGGTGAAAACACAGAAAGACTTACACGCAACCTTCCCTGCCTGAGATTAGCAGATTACTGGGTAATATGGAACACTTCCTTCCGTCCAGAAGATCTCATGAAGTGCATGAAGATAGAGGATAAACTTAAATGAATTGAAAATTAAAGAAAGAATTCTGTAAATGTAGGTAATATATGCAGGAGCATTGGTAGAGGGAGCAAGGGAAGAGCGCCCCTTTCCTTCACCCCTGTATAATAATGACTGCACAGAACAAGAGCCTGTAGTATGAACAATTTGCAGCCACCTTATTTTAAAAGTCAAAATAACTGAGGGCCGTATTCAGAGATCCGATTTAGCGGAGACTTCCGTGCGTATTTTTAGGCACGTTTTAACTGCACATGCGTAGTTTTTGTACGCAGTTCACGTAGACCCTCCGCAGGGATGTTCATTACGGACGGACGGAAATGCATTGCGAGCGGACTTGGTAAGCAGGCGGATAGATACGTAGATACGTTCGGAAGTCGATCGAAAATATATGCACCTAGGAATTTACATCATAGAAAAGGGCGCGGGGAGGCATTTAAATTAAGGAAAGTGGGCGCAATTACAAATATACACACGGACGGAAGACACAAACGCTCCTAAGTGGCAGCGGAAAGTTAATGCCAGTCTCTCCAAGATGAAGGATTAGCAAGGGGAGTGACTGGGGTTTTGGTGGGTGTAACTTGCTCCGTAGGTGCCTGTATTTGTGCTCCGATCGCAGCGCGGAAGTCAGAATACGGCCCTGATTGTCTAAATGTTGTTGTGGTTTTAAAAGTTTAAAATTTTATTTAACAAACTTGCAGAACAACAGAAAATAACTGCACCTGCAATATGGCAGCAATAATGACAGTGGGCTGGATCCAAACCTAGTTAAGAGCTTGAACTTAGTTACTCCTGGGATAAACCATATTGATTGCAGGGGAGTCATATTTCATCTGTTGCAAACAGTATTAGAGTTGAGAGGTGATGTTTCCTATCTCAAGTCTAAATAACAGTGTGATAGTAAAGCTGGTCAGTATCTGTGTGCAGTAAGCAATTCAAAGATATATCCCTGCATGCAAAGAATACAGTTACCTTGACTCCCCCTGCAATCAACAAGATTTAGCACAGGAGTAACTAAGTTCAAGCACTGAACTAAGTTTGGATCCAGCCCAATGAGATAAGAGAATCTAGCATGATCTTTCCTGTATCCTTCTGAGATCGAGATGTTCTCTCCCCTAGTTTTCTTCTTCCAAGGCAGACCAACAGTCACTAGTCAATAGTTTACACAGATGTCTAGTTTCCCTCTAGGTGATATGTACACAACTCTGCTGGGTGGTCTAAGGAAACGTTGTAAGTCTCCAGCATGAAAATGTTTGGAATACAGACAGCTGAAAGCTCATTTCCGGTTGTCTCTATTTTGAAAAACAGCCATTTTTGAATTGGAGACTTACAACGTTTCCTTTGACCCAGAAAGTTGTTGTTTATCACCTAGAAAGTAACTACACATCTGTCTAAACTACTAAATAGTGACTGTGGTTCTGCTTTAGAAGGAGAAAACTAGGGGAGAGAACTTCTGATTGGCATACTTACCCATTCATTTTCGGAACCTGCAGCACACAGGACCCGTCGCACACGCCACCCACCACAGACCCCAATTACGCAACTCTCTGGGGACTTTTAGGGTTATGGTTAGACTTTTGGGAAGGGAGAGCTAGAATTAAGGTCATTGAAGGGCAGGGTTAGGATCCAGCTGCAGGGAAGGGAGGGTTAGGGTCAGGCTCCGGGGAAAGGAGAATTAGGGCTAGGGTATGGAATGGTAGGGTAAGGGTTGGGAATAGATATACTCACCCTTTGGCGCAGCATTTTCGGTGCTCGGTGCTCTGGAGCTCAATTACTTTGCCTCTTCGCAACAAAAGCAATCAATTTCACAGCCAGTTCGGAACGGGAGGTGGGGAGGGGGAGGGGAGCGGGCAATTAGGTGATACATTCATATCCGCACCTATGGATCACACACTTATGTGTGAATCCGGCCATTTGTTGCCATAAAATTCCCCCCTGTAGAACTTTTCCAATAAACAAAGACCCTGCTAAGATTTATTTCTTAGAAAACCTGTTTTTTCTTTTTTTATAAAAACACAAAAGCGTTCACTTTGCAGATATGAGTTAGCTAAAGTTGGCACACTTCAAGCTAACGAGGAAGTTGATGCATGGTTTTACTCAGCATAACAAATGAACGTGTCTGTTACTCTGTAAGTCTCCTCCTATATTAATCTTGGGAGCTTTAACAAAGTTTCTGCTCAACAAAATGATTTGTGAGACTGACTAAAAAAGACTCTCAGATGGAAGTGAGTCGAGTAGCAGGTGGACACCAATTAAAAATAAAATATGCTTTATAAAAATCAGTTAAGAACATGCGACTGAAATATATGGACAAAAGCTTTCACTGGTTATAACTCAACTGGTGATGGCTTTTGTCTACACAAATTTCTCTATATCTGCATCCTTGCGAGTGCACCAGAGACTACGCCCATCATTTACCCGGAATTTTAATAGACTGACTCAACACGTTGGCGCTAGATAGGGAAGACACAGTGCGGGGCAACAGCAGAAACGAACTGTGGGACACTGGACACAACACAGTGCTGGAGCAGGACCCATTGGGGGACAGAGGAGTTTTTCACTTATCCCTTGGTGCAAGGTCCTCTGGTGCAGGGCAGTGGCCGGGGTAAGGTGACGGCTGTTTCCCCTGCAAAAGCTCAGCAAATCTGTGAGGATTTGCTGGCAACCAATGGCGAAGCAGATCCGATTCACAGCAGTGAGCCAATCACAGTTCACTGCTGTGAACAAATGACAACGCAAAATGTCATTGATTCCGCCCCCTCGTGGCAGCCTATAAGGAGCTGCTGTGAGGCCGGAGCTCAGTTAGTGGTAGGGAGCCACCATGTAAAGAGAGCTACCTGAAGAGGAGATTGCCGTCAGAGAGGAGAGGCCAGAAGTGGCTGAAGAGGGAAGATAATCAGCCTGAAGGAAAGAGCCAGAAGTGGTCAGAAGATTGAAGATCAGGGTGGAGTGGAAGCAGACAGCAAGAGAGCCAGTGGAGTGCCTATATGCAAAACAGCTCCACTTAACCTCCGTTGTCTCCCATCCTGCACGGACAAGTAAGGTTCTGTCTCCCATTCCGAGGTACTGATTTAATCCCTAGACCACCAGGGAAGAGACATTAACTCCTGGACCACTAGGAAAGAGATATTTAACCCCTGAACTACCAGGGAAGTCATTTAATTCCTGGGCAATGATTCAGCATACCAGGCATTGGTCTCCACTGTCACCAACAACTAATGTGTCCATTATTAAAACCCAGGCTTGAACTGAGGCCCTACCACCACTGGACCATTAGGACTCTGGATCTGCAGGGGTAAGTGGACCCCCCCCAGGAGGTCACTAGGCTCCGTAGTGTTGTAGGGCACTAGAGCTTATTAGGACATTGAACCATTAGGCCTCTGTAGCACAGGGCACTAGGCCCTATGGATAGAGAACATTTGTTACAGGGTACTAGAACTAGGTCCTGGTTAAGCTCAAGATTTGGACCCTGTTTATTAAGTTTGGACACTAGGCACTGTGTTGGTAGTGGACATCAAGCTCCTGTTAGGTTCAGGTGTACTGTAGGTGATAGGACGGTATCAGAGACCTATAGACCGCAGGGAGCGTTAAGCTCTAAACAGTGACAGAGGTCTAGAGCAGTGACGGGAGATCACATGGTGGAAAACAGGGAGCGGTACATGGGAGGTAAATAATCTCTTGTATGTGCGAATGCTGGAGGTGGGATGATCTGGCAAGTTGACAAAAGTAAATAGTATCAATCACTGTGTTGGTGTGCGTATCTACCCTCCTTTACCTGTGCGGACAAAACCAGAAGCGGGGGAAGGGTTTTGTTCCGCTTGCCTACGTGGCAGATAAGAGGTTATCAGAGGCCTTGATCAGAGGCGGCCTAGGGTTTGCGGGGCCCTAGGCCCTAGACCGTTCAACGGCGCTGTGTTGCCATAGCAACACATACACAGTGCCTGGATGCAGCACGCAGCAGTCCGGGCACTGTGTATGTGAGTACAGGGCCCTCGCTAGCAAAATCCACGCGTGGCGGCGAGTGGTCCCAGGCTTCCCAGGAGGTCACTAGGCTCCGTAGTGTTGTAGGGCACTAGAGCTTATTAGGACATTGAACCATTAGGCCTCTGTAGCACAGGGCACTAGGCCCTATGGATAGAGAACATTTGTTACAGGGTACTAGAACTAGGTCCTGGTTAAGCTCAAGATTTGGACCCTGTTTACTAAGTTTGGACACTAGGCACTGTGTTGGTAGTGGACATCAAGCTCCGGTTAGGTTCAGGTGTACTGTAGGTGATAGAACGGTATCAGAGGCCTATAGACCGCAGGGAGCGTTAAGCTCTAAACAGTGACAGAGGTCACATGGTGGAAAACAGGGAGCGGTACTTGGGAGGTAAATAATCTCTTGTACGTGCGAATGCTGGAGGTGGGATCATCTGGCAAGTTGAGAAAAGTAAATAGTATCAATCACTGTGTTGGTGTGCGTATCTACCCTTCTTTACCTGTGCAGACAAAACCAGAAGCGGGGGAAGGGTTTTGTTCCGCTTGCCTACGTGGCGGATAAGAGGTTATCAGAGGCCTTGATCGATAATGATGATTACCTTGCCTTTGGTTTCATTCTCCCCCAGTGATTGCGCTACATGTTTTTTTGCCAGAGTAAAAATACTCCTCATAACAATTTTAAGGAGTATTTTTAGCCAAAGAGAAGTATATTATTATTGCTAACTAAATTCATTTGTAAAGTGTTCTATGCTGTTCCAAACTCACCATTTATAAGTGATAATTCTGATCGATGGCTTCCCTGCCCCAATGCCAAGATTTGGACATGATATAACACTTTACCATTTTATTTAATTACCAAATTATATGCTCCTCTTTTGATAGAGGAATATCACGTCTAACTGAAAATTGTATGGTAGGACACATTACAGGTCTGAGGGACACACCCAAATGTTATATATAAATAAATACACACACACACACACACACACACACACACACACACACACAAAGGGCCTGTTCCAGAGGCCGGTCGCCCGGCGGTAATACGTCTAAAAAGACGATGTTGCAGATGTTGCCAGGCGTAGCTGCGTAAATGCCCGATCCTGGATCGGGCGTCCATAGCTTCAGCGTAGGACGTCCCCCAGCGTTACTACGCAAAAGTTATGGCAGGTAGGCGGGGGGAAGGCGTTAACGTACTAACGCAGCCGTCCCAGCGTATTAACAGTCGCTTACGCCAGCTGAAGTTAGGGTAGCCTTCAGCTGGCGTAAGCAACTGTTTAGAGGATGGGGCAAGGGGGAGTGTCGGGGGAGGGAAATGATGGAACGATGAGTGGTAAACCGATAAGTGTAACATCTTAGGTCTGGATACGGCCCCAAAGAGTGGTACTTGGAGATATTAGAGTAAAGTGCTAGGAATTCAGGGCTTCCAGTGTTTCAGTTTTAAAGGCAAAACTTTTAGCATTAAAACTGAAAACATTGGAAGCCCTGGACTCCTAGTGCTTTACTCTAATAATCTCTGAGTGCCACTCTTCTTGTATCATAATCTATGTATTTGGTCATTCTGCTATACTGGGCTGCCAACGTATGCGTATGCCAGCCCACACATACACATTCATGTATTTAGATAAAGTTAAAAAAAAAACACTGGATACTGTCACTCCTCAAAATGAGATAACTGGCTTGGGGGGTCTTAAAATGGTCAAAAACAGAATAGAAAGGCCAATAAGACGCTCACAAGGCTTGTTAGCAGAGGGTAAACAAAACTTTTCAGGTATTTTATCATAGTTTATAACAATGATTCAACCAAAAAGAGTGGTTTTCATAGCGGGTCAAAAACAAACAAAGTCGCAATGTGTGTGTGTGTTGTGTTATTAATTTGGCACTCTATGGCCCGTATTCAGACCACCGGACGTATATCTTTCCGGTACGTAGATTGCGTATATGCAGTCTTTAAGACCGCAAACCTAACCCTCCCTTCCCTGCAGCCTAACCTTAAAACCCTCCATCTCCCACAGCCTGACCTTAACCCTCCCTCTCCCGCAGCCTGACCCTAACCCTACCTCCCCTGCAGCCTAACCCTACCTCCCCTGCAGCCTGACCCTAACCCTCCCTTCCCCGCAGCCTCACCCTAACTCTCCATCTCCCATAGCCTGAGCCTAACCCTCCCCTTCCCGCAGCCTCACCCTAACCCTCCTTCCCCTGCAACCTGACCCTAACCCTCCCTTCCCTGCAGCCTGACCCTAACTCTCCCTTCCCCGCAGCCTGACCCTATACCTGGAGAGGTTGCTCACCTTTCCCGTGGTGCGGGTCCTGCGACGGCGGTGTTTCCGAAAAGGAATGGGTGAGTATGCCGATCAGCATACTCACCCATTCTGAAAAAAAGTCTAAAATGGAGGCGTATTCGAAATAGGGCCATCCAAAAGGAACTATTTCGGAAATCCCTCATTCTATGCAGGGACTGCAACTGGGCCTGGAGAAGGGACGGTTATTCTTTAAGAAGGGAGGGTTAGGGTTGGGAAATTCATGTGCTGACTTGAAGGAATCTTGAATGTTGAATTTGCTCATTGGCTGGAACATGAGGAAGGAAGACTGAAGCGATGTGCTGCAGAGAGTATAGCTATGTAGAGCCAGCCACTTGGAGTTGCAATGAGCTACAGTGACTTAAACAAGGCAGCGTCGCTTCAAGATGCAGGGCCGTATTCAGACTTCCGTGCTGTGGTCTGAGCGCAAATATACGCACGGACGGAGCAAGTTACACCCACCAAAACCCCAGTCACTCCCCTTGCTAATCCGTCCTCTCTGAGACTTCCGCCTCCATAGACCAGCCCTAACTCTCCGCTGCCATTTAAGAGCATATGTGTCCTCCGTCCGTGCATATCTTTGTAATCGCGCCCACTTCCCTTCATTTAAATGCCCCCCCACCCATTTCTATGTGCGTATAGTTCCGTGTGGAATTTCCTACGTCCGATTCCCAAATCCGTCCGCTTGGCTCTTCCACGCATATAGTCTACGTTGACTGCGTATAAAAAGTTACTAAGCATGCGCAGTTCAAATGTACTTAAAAATACGCACGGAAGTCGCCAATAATGCAAAGATATTGAGCTGCTGGTAGCATCTTTTCAACTGTGAGCAAGTTGCTGGTGTGATGAGCTGCAGGAGCAGCCTGAAAACTATGAGAAACTTACAGGTACGATGAGCCCCAGGAACAGCTTGCAAACTGAGAGGTACTTGTGGGTGCAATGATCTGCAGGAGCAGCTTGCAGGTAATAGTCAGAGTGGAGAGAATTAGCCAATGCTTGGAACAATGTGGAACAGCTAATAATCAAAACAGAGTGAAAGCTGAAGAAACTGAGCCAGGAACATGTTTATTTATCAACAGGTAATTATATAGAGCTATCAGATTACGCAGTGCTTTACAGAGAGTATTTCATATTCACATCAGTCCCTGTCCCCATTGCAGATACAGTTCACACACACACACACACACACACACACACACACACTAGGGCTAACTTATTCAGCACCCAATAAACCTACCAGTATGTTTTTGGAGTGTGGGAGGAAACTGGAGCACCCAAAGGAAACCCACACAGGCACAGGGAGAACATACAAACTCCACACAGATAAGGCCTAGTCTAGGAATTGAACTCAGTGATGCGAGACACAAGTGCTACTCACTGAGCCACCGTGCTGCTTCATATATAAAATAGCACTTATTGCACTGGCACAGGTGAGACAGTGTCAGAGGTTTAAATAGAATATGCTGAGCAGACATTGGAGGATCAGAACATGTGCATATGCAATAATGAAACTGAGGAGTGGATAACTATAGGAAAGCTTGAAGGCTACTGGACAGGATGTCCTGGGCCGGAACAAGAGGGAAAACCAGCAAAACAACAACGTCTGGTAGGGTAAGCACCACAGTCTGTGACAGTGGAGGGTTAGAGCTCAAGAAGGGGTTAGGCTGCAGGAAATGTGGGGTTGGGGTTAGGGGAGGATTAAGGGTAGGGCTAGGATGGAAGTTCTTACCAATTGGCACATCACTCTTTGCAACACCGGTAGTCGTAGCACCACTGCTGTGCAAAATGGCCATTCAACTGCTGCACCCTCCAACCAGCTAACCCCACCCGATAAATGCTCAGCAGTCATACAAAATCAGTATGACTCATTCTAATAAAACAAATAAAACAAAGCACAAAAAAAAATTAATCAACCAAGAAAACCTATAACTAGGCCATTGATGGCTGGGATGCAAAGAGGGGACATAAAATATTGGAATGGTGTGCACTAGTGACATAGGACACAGGACAGCCTATAAGGTGCATGCGTAAGTCGGGCTTTGTGAGAGCACTGCGCATGTGTACGCCAGATGATACTCATCAGAACTCTGAATGTATAGAACTGGTTTACATACGTTCAGAGTTCTGTATGTTAGGTTGTGACAGACCTACGTATGTTAGAGTATATGCAGTGTGGGTGGGGGGAGGCAGTTAAATTGTACAGTATGTCCTGGGTTAGGCACTTGCGTACGTCAGAGCATCCCGCGTGCGGAAAAGTTAAGGTAGGACACAGAAGTCGCCTAAATTCCACGTGAGAGGGGAGTGCACTGGCCTTGGAGGGAAGAAAGAAAAGCTGGTAAAGGGGATGGGGCTTGATGACACCGTTTATGCAAATTGCGTTCTGAGGCCCTGCCCCTTCCTTCGTACCATGCCCTCCACCATGATCCATTCTATTAGGTACAAAATACTCTGCTCCTCAGTTTTCAACTGTCAGTTACTATGGTAACAACCTTTGTTGAAGAAGCAAATAGTTTTTAAAATATCAGTTAATAAACGTAAACCAGGTGAGTGACAGTTGGAAGCTCAGGTGTGGAGTATATTGTACCTAATGGAATGGGTCATGTTGGAGGGTCTGTAGTACCGCTAGAGTTTCCGCAGTGGGGTGGGACTTGAGACTGAGATTTGCAGGAGATTTGACGGCTTTCTCGGGCACCATGATTTTTTGGGAGTCTGTTGGATATTCCGGAAGAGTCAGCAACCATGGACAGAAGTCCATAATTTCCAACCCCTTCAGCAGCCAGGACAGAACTGTCAAAAAAAACAATAAAAGCCGCACTGTCTCACTAAAATGTGGACCTTTGCATGTTATGCTGCAGAATGTGTCAAGTGACTGTTGTTGCCGTGGTAAGGATCAGTTATGTAATGCATAACAATCTAAAGAATTAAAGCAAGAGGAAATATTAAAGCCAGGATTATTTTGCCTGTCACAGTGGTTAATTTTGAGACCTTAATTAAAACATAAAGGGGAAAAAAAAACACTTCAAAATTAGTTTGCGTTTGAACGTTGTAGATTACACACACATGACAATACAGTAGCAATGCATTCCTACACACTGTAAATAATAATAATAATACACCACACAAATACACTAGTTAGGAAGAATATGCCAAACACAAGATGGCTGACACGTACCACACATAGTAAAGCTTGCAAGCCAGTGCATAGGTCACGTGTTAAGGTCACGTGTTAAAAGACGCAGGGGCGAGCTGCCTAGTCAGCTGTTGTTGCAGTGCGACGCGTTGACTGTTGTCATAGTTACGAAAGACCCGGAAGTGCATACTCCAAGCCTGAACTTAAAAAGGAGCGCTGCCGGGTCACGCCCTGCTCTTGTGTTGTTATTGTTTCCTTTCGGCTGCAGCCTTTTACAGGGGTTCAACACAACACGTGCAAGAGGAGCAGCACAGGTATGGTCACTGGAGTGTGAATGTGCTGTGAACTAAAATGGTTAATTGTGTGAATAGGGTATAAAAGGTGTGAATGTGGATGGGGGTTTTATTGTTAACCAGTTATGCATTAGGGCAGGGAGTGTTAATGTAACATTTAATGGGGGAGGGGGTTATTTCAGTGGGAGCTGTGTGTTTCTGTGTCCTAGTGTGGATTGATTATGAATATATATATATATATTTTTTTTTTTTTCTGTCAGCAGAAGTTAAGTAAAGCCCTGGTTGGTATTTTATTCATCAGTGGTTGAGATTAATTTTAATGCGATAGTGCCAGTTTTGAAGTGAAAACTGGCCCTATCGCATGAAAATGATCTTTGTAAATAGAGCCCAAAATACAATATATTGTAGTCATAATATTTTGATGCTGGATAAAAAACACTTTCCACAATAAAATGCCTGCAAGGGTTTGATTTCTGCTAACAAGCAAATGAGACTTTTCAGGTTCTCTTGTTAATAAGAGTAACGTGTGTGTGTGTGTGCGTATAGATAGATAGATAGATAGATAGATATAGATCTATCTATCTATCTATCTATATCACGTTTTCATGGAGTCCAGTGACTGACCCTTCAGAGTGCTGTAGCCAGAGTCTTACTCTGCCATTTCAGCTGAAACTGAAAAACAAACAAACCTAAGAGCTGGGTAATCCCTAGCAAGGTTGGTCAATACTCAAAGAATGTGGCAACCTTGGGTTGTTAAAAGCTAAATATTTATTATTAAAACTATAAACCTTAAAAGTAAAAATAAAGTCCATACTTTAAATATTCACAGTAATTGGAGCTGCTAGCGAGCACACACTTGACCAGTCTTTCTTACTTAAACCGGATAAGCCTGTCCTTTAAGCTAAAAGTCTCTTCAATCCAGTAAATCAGTGACTGATCAGTGGTTAATTGGAGTTCTTCATAGTGCATAAAACATTGTGATATAGAAGCTGGTTTCAATGAAAACATTTCTACCAAAAGCAAGTCATTCACATAGCAGATCAGATATACTTGGCTGAGTAGCAAACCTCACCCAGTGTCTATTTGGGAGCATTATGCTTATCTCTGATCAGTTGCTTGTATTTTATTTTAGAGATAGCCACACCATCCAGGACTCTCCCCCTCCATCACCAACATGGCGGAGTCAGACCGATTCTACTATGTCTACAGCTCAGACCTGGACATCAGTGTGCAGCTCAAGATGTGAGTGACCCGCTGTGTACCCACCCTACACCCTCATGTTTCACCCCTTCATGTGACATGTCAAACCCCCTCAACATACTCGTGTGAAATGTCTTCACCCCCACTTGCGTGAAATGAA
>WWET01004108.1:12638-22984 GCA_011038615.1 Limnodynastes dumerilii
TGAAATGACTTCACCCCCCCCAACACCCTCATTAGGATGGCCCTGTTTCTGTTGCGTGTTTCAGTGTCCTGTATGTATGTAGTGGGTGATTGTATCTCTTTGAACATTTAGAGGTAGCTTGGAAGGAAAGAGAGAACAGAAAAGCTACAAGGCCGTCCTAGCAGACCCCATGCTGAAGTTCTCAGGGCTGTACCAGGAAACCTGCTCAGATCTCTATGTGACGTGCCAGGTGTTTGCGGATGGAAAGCCTTTAGCCCTTCCTGTGCAGACCTCTTACAAAGCTTTCAGCACCAGATGGAAGTAAGTTCACTTGTGATACTCCGGATTCTACAGAGAGTCCAGTACTGTCCTGAATAAGTTTTTACAGTTTAACAATCAATAAATGTGTCAAAAATGTAGATTTTTTTTTTTTTAATGAATATAATATATTTGCTTTACAGTTTAGACCGTTATTTGTTGGTAGAATGAGACTATGTAAATGAAGCAGTGAATTTATTGTAGACTTTATAGTTGCGTTTACTAGGCCCAATCCAGAGGTGAGTGTACACCCGCTAACGTGACCTTTCTACTGCACATGCTCAGATCTGAAGAGTGCGCAGTCACGGGCGAGTCAGATCTGAGCGCAACTCTAGTTGCAGCGGCTTGCGTTCTGGAGGGGGTGCTGAGGGAAGGGTTGTAGGGACGTAGTGGGGGTGTGGGTCCACACTAAGAACAGTTCCCCTAATTCTAAGCCTGACCCTCCCTTGCATGCAGCCTAACCCTAACCCCCCCCTCCCCCCCTTCCCCAACACCAAAAGTACCTGTCGAGAGAACTCCACTCTCCGGAGCTCTCATCTGCGGGTCTACGAAAAGTAACTTTCAGCTGTCTCTGTTTCTGAAAGCAGCCCATCATACCGAGGACTGCAAGTGCACCCGATCCAGAGTCGAACTAAGACTTAGATATGACCTGGTTCAAATGTTTTAAATGGTCATTTTTTTAAGTCACGGGGGCTGACCTTCCACGACCTAATTTTATTTATTTATTTTTTAATTTTTTTTTACCCTTGCAAATCCTATAGCTCATGCAGTGCTTATTCCACCTGTGTGTTTTTTTGTTTTTTTGTGTGTTTAAAATTATTAGGTGGAAAGCACAGGGAAAAAATTTTTTTTACAGTTTTCATAACGTGTTTAAAGCACTTTTTGTATGCAATCAGTGTTTGGAATCTTTTATTGAGACTTAGTTTGTTGACGTTCCAGTGTTTAGATCGGAGTTGTGCAAATCTTTATTCTTCTATGTCTGCTGTCGCGTTGCACATGCAATTAGGCCGCAATGACAATATAATCCCGAAACGGCCCACCATCTGTTTTGTGCACGCGTGTATCTGCGTGGGAGATGGGCAGGAACAAGTTATTCCGCTTACAAGTATTGTGCTTGTGTAGTTTGCAACTGAATGTCTGACGCGTGTGCCCCCCAACTCACCTGAGAATGTCTCACCTGCTGTCTGACTGTAAGGTGGCATTTGCCCAATTGCGCACGACACATCGTTGATTGCTTTTGCAGACGCGTTTTCTGGGCATATGCAAAATCTTGTTAGGTGATCCACAAGGAGTACTGGTGTTGTGCACTTAACCAGACTAAAATTGAATTACAATTAAAAAATGTCATGTCGCTATAGAAATATTTTCCACAATATATAAAACAACGCAATTTAAAGTAGGAAATAAATGTGATAAGATTAAAAATGAGCCTCTGCATTGTAATAGTCCTCAATTGCCAATAACCTGTAATAACCTGTAGTCCCTTGAAAAGGCACACATATGTTTCTAAGAGGATATTGTTATATTGGTCCGGATCCACAACAACATCCGTAGTTTGCCGATAGTAGCTGCTACGCGTGCGTAGTAACCATTTTAATCTAATAATCTATGTAGCGTATCGTTCCGTAGATTACATATACGAAATCTACGTAACGAAATGTAGATTTGTAAAATAGTTACTACACATGCGTAATCGCTACTGTCTGCAAATGATGGCCCATTGTGTGTGTGTGTATATCTCCAGAAGGTACGAGACAGTATTATATGAACACTCTTATATATGCTCTCCTATGATTATATATTGGGATAGTGGGCTGCATCCAGACTTGACATCAGACGACTTACACCCGAAACATGTTTAAGTAAACAAATGTGGTGTTTAACCAGACCTATGTGGATCTGAGTGCAGTCTGGATCCTCTCTCCTCCCACAAGAGTCCTATGTTTCTAAAACCTGATTTAAATAACTTCTTTAAAAAAAAAAAAAAAAATCATTATAATAAAAAAAACAAAAACCTTAAATTTGTACTTTTTTCAGCATAAAAGATAAGTGCTCACACATCGTTTGTTTGTCTTTCAGCTGGAACGAGTGGCTGAACCTGCCAGTGAAATACACAGACTTGCCTAGAAATGCTCAAGTGGCTCTGACAATATGGGATATCTACGGTCCCGGGAAAGCTATTCCAGTGGGCGGGACCACCGTGTCTTTATTTGGGAAGTATGGGTGAGTCTGTTTGTCTGTCTGGTCTTTGAATTTTGTGGATAGATGCTTTCTCAGGGCACACGGTAGCGTATCCTACACTTACCAGTCCAGATTGGAGCTCTGCACTGGTGGCTCAGCTCAAGCACTTGATTGACTATTCTTACTTTGATTGGGAAGCCTGATCGGTGCTCGACGAGGACACCTGCTGGACGCTTCCGTACTTGACACAATATGGACAAATGAGTATTCTACTAAATGTTGTTTTCACTGTTCGTGTTAGGTTTAGGGATAGAATGTTGTAGCGATGCAATGTAAAACCTTTACAAGACCCTGACGTAGCCTAAGACCTGTTGCAAGATCCCACCTGCACCTGGGAAAAGTCTGAGGACATTGAAATTTATTTCCATATCTTGATGGTATAATAAAATTGCCACGTCTTGACAGATACCAGTTGCCATGGCCATTAGAATTTTTTTTACAGAGCAACTGGATTCGCATAAAGGAGCAACCACATGTTTTTATACAAGAGGATAGCTGTGAGGACATCCCGTGGCTGTAGTTTGTTTCTTCAATGCTCCGTCTTTTGCAGCACTATAGCGATGACTGTTGTCGGTTTTCAGCAGTTTCCATAGTGACCTTGTCGTTTCCGCAACTGCTGTCTCTATGAAGAGTCCAATGGCAACAAGTAAAATTTATTGTTAATAACGCTCCTTATCCAGCAGCCGAATGCTAACCAGAACAGACGTCTTTTCTAAATAAGAGCATTCAACATTGTACCTGTTCCAGGATTCAAATAGTGTTTAACAAAATGGCGTTGGCACTGATACAGCCGCAATTACGCTATCTGCTGTATCGGTGTCAAAAATGGGACATTGCCGTGGCAGCTACATCCCTTGCCGAGTGGCCTCTTTCTACCTTGTTTGCCCTCTAAAGCTGCATGGATAGAATCTCCGTGCTGACTGTCCCTGTAGTTTCAGTGGGTGGGTGATCAGTGGCTGGAGGGAGCCTCCCCTTTGGATAAAGTACAATGGTTCCTCCATCAGCAGTCAATATGCTCAGGAGAAACAGGAAGACTTAGGGACCTATATCCAAAAAAAATGGGTTGGATTTATTATAAAGTCACAGTAGTGAAGAAATGGAAATATATCCATAAAAAAAATAAAAGGTTCATGCTTCTAGGTTCTTGGAGGTCTTGGGTCCGGGCAAGTAGTTACAAATGTGTGAATGACGTCTGGTGATGAACATGAGGAGTGTTAAGGAATTCTGTTATTTATGAAAGGCTGAGCAATACAGCAACATGTCATCTAAAGTTCATAGCTTGTCGCAATATAAAGTGCTGAGCAATATCCTCCATCAATCCATAATAAGCGTTTCAGTGTCTGTTCATTTTACTATGTATAGAAAGCTGAGTGGCGCAGCATTATATCCTACAGCACATAATGGTCCGGATTCACAGTTACGTAGTTTTCATCTTGCGTACGTTGTTTTAAGAATTGAGCTACTATGCATGCGTACAGCTTATTTACGCTCTCTACATACCATTTCTGTACGTAGATTGCGTCAGCGCGGTCTTTAGACAGAAATGGTACGTAGATAGCGTAGCTACTCATGCGTAGTAGCTCAGTTCTTAACGCAACGTACGTAAGATGAAATCTACGTAACTGCGAATCCGGACCAATGTCTCTCAGTTAGTGTTTGTTTAAACCAGGCTCTTGGCTGGCACCACAAGCGTTCTGGACTGGAGCGTTAAGTCAGCGGCACAGGCATCGTGGAAGGAACAAGGCGGAGCTGACGGCCGTTTCGGGGTCTTGCCAGACTCCATCCTCAGGGCAGTGCATTGAAAATCTAAGTGAAGCCTATAACCATCCCTATAGCGCACACATCTGCAGTACTCCTGATGTTGTGAAACTACTATTCCCAGCATGCTTTTCCAGGTCCCAGCTATGCCTATGCATTAGGAGCATGCTGGCAGTTTCACAACACCTGTCTCTGTCTGGCATGGAGTATATTCGTGCAGTCACTGTTATAATGAACACGTGGGTGTAACTCGCGCTGATGTCCCAGGAGCATATTTCTCCCTCTTACATTTTACAGAATTGTTATTTTAGGATTTACGGTGGATATTCCTTTAGAACAGATTTTTATACTAAGCGTTTTATAGCATCCAGTCTGGGGTCCCTATTACCAAGCTTACAATCTATAGCAGAGGAGAGTTGGATACATGAGGGTACATAATGCAGAATGGAGCAGGATAGAGGGGAGAGTGCTATGTGGCCCATACAATTCAGTTCCTGCCAGTTGTCCACATGGGGGAGCTATACTCGACTCCATCTGGGATTGGATCAGGCCTTCCTCCATAGCTGGGATCTGACGCTTTATTAATACTTTTTGCAGAAAGTTTGATAGCTGAAGATAATAGATTTCTAGAAGCTGTTTTGGTCATATAAACAGAATTTTTCCTAGGTAATTGTATATATTATTATTAGTTCTTTTATATAAGATGACTTGTTCTTTGAAATGTTATCCTAGCGTTGGCCTTTTCAGGTTGTGTTGGTCGTCATTCAGTTTTCCCCTTCATGTTCTTGCAGGATGTTTCGGCAAGGGATGCATGATTTAAAGGTGTGGCCAAACGTCGAAGCTGATGGCTCGGAGCCAACCAAGACTCCTGGGAGGACCAGTAGCTCCCTGTCTGAAGATCAGATGAGCAGACTGGCCAAGGTAATGCCTGCGGATACGATCAGCGTGGGATGGACGTTGTATGTATGAGTTCAGGAAAACGGGGACGTTGCGGCCCTGATTCAGAGATTGAAAATAAAAATTTAGTTACACCTGGGCTAAACCATATTGATTTCAGGGGAGTCAAATTTAATTTGTTGCAACAGTATTATAGTTAAAAGGTGATGTTTCCCAGCTCAAGTCTAATTAGCAGTTTAAAAGTGAAGCTGATCAGGTATCTGTGTGCAATAAGTAACAGCAAAGCAATCTCCCTGCATGCATAGAATAACATTAACTTGACTCCCCCTGAAATCAACATGGTTTTGCCCAGGTGTAACTTTAAGTTCTTATTTTCAGCCTCTGAATCAGGCCCTGCATTCCTACGTCTGAGGGTAATATTACACCTTGTGTGATTGTGTCTTTTTGTATTCTAATCTTTGTTCTTTTTGTACTTTTAATATACTTGGTATTGCTGGTGAGTATGGATATATCCAGGCAGTGGTGCAGTTAAGGGATACACAGCACTGGTATGGACTGCACATGTACAGAACAGCTGCCTGTCTACTAATGCACAGAGCAGTTGGCTGCTTACCCTTTTGTGCACCAGAGACCACATTAGCATAGCATAGGAAGGGGGGATAACTGGGTCGTCTCCTAAATATCTCAATCTCCCTCCAGTGTTTTTCCAGTGCCCTTGCAATGGCGCCCTACTCTTTAGTTTCATGCCTGCCCACAGATGTAAATTTATGTACTGTAGGGATAGCATCCTGGTGACTCAAGTGGTTAACACTTCTGCCTCACAGTGCTGGGGTCTTGAGTTCAATACTCAGACAAGACCTTATCTGTGCGGAGTTTGTATGTTCTTTACGTGTTTACCAAACACAATCTAATTAGATTAACCCTAGTCTGTGTGTAATAAACATACCTGTGTTGCTAGTCACAAGAGGCCTCATACACCAGAGTAATTTCAGCTCTGGTCATTGGATTTCTTTGCTCCTCTCTAAGTCCTGTGTTGCACATTGTGAGTGTTAACCAGTCGTTTTCTTTGTCCTGTCTGTTATCTCCGCACCTATGGCAACATTTGGTGTATAGAAGCAGCAAAAAATAGGTTTCTTCTATAGCAGCCTGGCTGTGTAATTGGATTATACAGAGCACTGTTTTCATTCGCCCTCTCTCTCCACAGCAATATCCCCTCATCCATGGTAGTAACACTGCTGTGTGACTGATCATACTGAGCACTGTTACCTTACACCCTGTCTCTCCCCATAGTAATATCCCCTTAGTCCTGGTAGTAACACTGCTGTGATACAGAGCCCTGATCACTTTTACCATACAACCTGCCCGCTCCGTTGTGTAATATACAGCACTAAATTTTAAGCTTGTGGGCAAGGCCCTCTTGCCCAACCGTTTGTTATGATTGTTAAACGTTACATAATCTACAGGCACTGTAACAACCTGCTATTAAGTAATACATTTAGCATGAAAAAAACAGTGACTGTCCTGTGTAGGTTCTGTATAAAATCATTACGAGTAGTTTTGGCTTTTGTTCTGATTTCATTTTGCCAGGTCCCAGTAAATAGCTGTGACAGGATTGTCTGAGTGAATTCGTAATGTTTGTTATGTCTCCATTGCAGAAAAAAAACTTCTCTCTGTTTTTGTCTTTTATTCTACTTTTGGGGAGCACCAAGATTTTTGGTATATGTAATCTCACATATTTGTTCTTGGGGCCTCTGAAGTCCCTAGTACCAGTTACAAGCAGCGCTAATGCCCGACACATTTGTGTCTGCGTGACTGAGAACATAACTTCATTGTGCACGACTGCTATGTGAATACATAAGACGTGATGTCTTGTGTGTGGATCCAGAGCCATAATTAGGTTCTTGTGTGGATCTCATTATTTATGTGCAGTTTTCCAAATGCAGGATCCATTATTTTTGGTGTTTTTATTGTGGGTTAAGCAGTTTCTTTTTGAACAGATTAGTGAAATGTATCTGGTGTCCTCCTTATTCACAGCAAACATGTTATCTTGTTGACCACCTGTACTACTGAATGTATACGTTACCCGGTGAAGAAATTGTATTTTTATTAATCTTCAAAAAGAAATGAGTCGACCATGTCTAAATAAGGTTTCTTTATTGATGGAAACTATAGCCGAGCCCTACATTGACTCCATCTTAGGGCTTGAACACAATCAAGGATATACGTTAAACAGGATCTTATACGCTTATAAACAAGTCTTAAACATGGGTATTGAACAAATAATAAACAAGGGTCAAGGCGCTAAGAAAGCTTCAGTTTCTTGGTGCATGACTCGCTGTGTAATGAGTCCAGATTAGATAATGGGATGTCTGTTATCTTGGTTTTAGCATAATTGTTTTTAAGTCCTTCTTGTTGCTTCAGGCAAAAGTTGATTTGGGGGAAAAAAGTTAATTCAGTCCAGTAAAAGAAAAGTTGAACTATTCAGCCTCCGCACTAATGTAGACCAAAAAGTCTACGGCTCCGTTCTGCAGCAAATCCAGTATGCTGAAGCTAAAATTATATTTTTTGTTCATTTGCCCCTTAATTCCCCAATATCACGATACCTTTTTGGTTTTGCTCCCTGTTTAATTCTCAGATTTAGTACATTTTTCATGTTCTCTTTATTTGCAATTTGTCCACTTTCTACCTCTGAGTTGTCCTTCTCTTTGTTTGAAGAGCTTCAACTTTTATTTTTTGAAGAAGAGACAGATGGGGACTGACTGGAATCCTAAATATGTCTAACATCACCAGAACTGATTTATGACATCAATAAACACGGCCTTTGTTTTCAAGGAATAGCTGTGTTTTATAAGGCCACCTCACCTTCACATTAAAGTAAAACCTAATTAAAGTGTTCTCTTTATGGCCCCCAGTTATCTGAAAGGATTTAATAGCACCAAGGGCAGAAATGGTGGGTAGAAAGAAATTTTTACAATGATTAACTGTTTTCATCTCCTGCCCTAATGTTCATAGTGAGACACAAACCTCTTATTTAGTGAGTTCAGTTTTTAACTTTTTTTTAATTAATGGTGCATCTCCTATCAAAGATAAACACGTTGCTCGCTTGTATAGGTTGTTTGTTGTTCCAATGCACAAAGATTTATTTGCAAGTTTTTCTTGCCCAATGACATCCAAAGAACTCTTCCAGAAGAGCTGAATCTGTACCAAATGAATAAAAAAAAATTAAAAAAATTCAGCAAGTATAATACAAATAAATGCCCAGATGCAGTTATTACCCAGCTCACAGGTTTCTAGTGGAGCATATATAAAGCAGGTTGTGTTTATTTTTATATTTACAATTGGGACACACACACACACACACACACATCTCTGAAAAGCTTCTTTCATTTACTTGTTGAAGTCTTCTACTGTGTTTAAGTTTGACACGGACTTCACCTTTAGCGGTGTAAACACCGGAGGGTTATCTAACGATTATTATTATATTACTGTCCCATGATGCTGCAGAATCGTCTAACTGCATTGCATTGTGGGATATGATCATTGGGAGCACCTAATTTGAGACCATCAATGATGTCTGGACAAAACATCAGTGTATACTGACACATGATCCTCACTGGACAGATTTCCATTCATGTTTCTGCATAGTGCCACCTTGTGAGCTAGTTTATCATTGCGCCAAATATTTATAGAAACCATTTCTTAATGAGCCACAGGCTAACAGAGCAGTGTGTAAAGGGGCATCATGTGGCAGGTCAGGGCTAAAATCGTTACTACAGGTTTGACAAGATGTCGCATCTTCACTAAAGTTCCATGTGTTCACAGCTTTAGGTGGGTCATATCCGCTTCATGCTGCTGGGAGCTTTTTTTTCCAGCGAGTGCCTGCAGCCACTGAATATAGACATTGCCTGGTTAGCAGTACAGAGTGTTATTAGCAGTGGTGGACCAGGTCATGTGTGTGTGTTCATCGCTGACCAAGTCCAGGCACCCAATGCAGCCTCCCTGCTCTAGCAGGTTCAGAGCCTATGACCCCAGTGGACTCTCTAACTCCTTCTGTGTGCCATATTTCTAGTTGCCATGGCTTCTGGGATTTGCCAAGCCCTGGCTAATGCATTTACAATTGTGTGTAACCAATATTTCTGCGTTCCGTGTTACTGGTAGAATATCAGGTTTGTTACACAAGACGCTGGCTGGGGCATTTTTTGTTTTTTCTTTGTGAATAAGGTGGTGGTTGCATGTGTTTGCAAGCAAATTGCTCTCAGATCCATGCTACGGCAGCTTTGACTTTAGAGTCGATGAAGTAGAGAGGAAATAAAATGTGCTTTTCATAAAGTGTTCCTAAACTCTCTTTAATGCAGGATCCTGATAAGGAACGAGTGGAAGAAGTAAGTCACAGCATGTCCGTGCACTGGGTGATGATTTTGGGGTGTCTGCTGCAGAGTCAATGACGTTGTTCTTGTCATAGGGTGCAGTGGTTTCCTGTCACTTATTATTTGATAGCCGTGTAGTGAGGTCTCTAAATAGATTTACTTCGCTGTGGTTTGGGTCCCTCAGAACTTTAGTTGCCCCGGTTTCCTAGAGGACGTGGTAGTAGCCTCTTAGTTGGGTAACCAATATTAGCTGATGTCACTGGCTCCTAGTGACTGGATAAACAGTGTTCTCAGTAATATTACTGGCCCCTATTGTATGGACAGGTTGTTTTCTCAGCGATGTCACTAGCTCCTAATGATGATATAGACTACGGGCTGGATTCAGAGCCCTGAGCGCATTGCATATGCACCCGGTGTTTTCCGGCTTGAGATACTGCACATGCGTCTTAAAGACCGCATTTACGCAATTACTGCGCATGCGCAGTATCTCAGTCGGAAAACACCGGGCGCATATGCAATGCGCTCGGTGCTCTGAATCCGGGCCTGCATAATTGGTGATATAGCTCGATAGGTTACATTCTTTGTGGTGTTACTGGATAGGCTGTGATAGTGGATAGCCTACACTTCAAATGATGTCACTGGCTCCTAGTGACTGGATAGGCTGCATTCCCTGTGATCTCATTGGTTCTTAGTGGCTGGATAGGCTGCATTCCCTGTGATCTCATTGGTTCTTAGTGACTGGATAGGCTGCATTCCCTGTGATCTCATTGGTTCTTAGTGACTGGA
>WWET01004108.1:23155-39015 GCA_011038615.1 Limnodynastes dumerilii
TTTTTTTTTTTTTTTTCTTCAATGATGTTACTGGTTCTTAGTGACTGGACAGGGTGTTTTTTCAATGATGTTACTGGTTCTTAGTGACTTTAATGTTTAGCTTCGATTATGTAGGCTACAGGCATACTTCAAAATATAATATTCATTATTGGTGCAATATATCATTGCTATGTTTAATGAATTTTTATCTGTTTGTATAGATCCATTTTAGCAAAAGCAAACGGCAGTTTCAAATGACAGAATATTAACAGATATTGTCTACTAATCTCAGACTTATTTTTGAACATATTGGGGGGGGGAGAATACTAATAAAGATCCATATAGTTTAATTCAGCAGTCTTCCTAACCCCAACATACGTTTCAGCACGGATCTAACCCATGGACTGAGATTTGTTGTGTGTGTTTTGTGCTATGACCTTTTTGGCTTGTAGTATATAAGCTGTGTGTATATGGAGGTGTAGCATCCTGCTCCTCTCTGATGTGCGGTGCTGTGCATTGGTCAGTGTGCATTGCATGATAACGCTGCTGAAATCGATATGAGAGGTTACTGTGCTTATTACCACGACCAGATCTTTTTTTCATGCAAACAGGTCTTGTTAGTGCTATAAACCTATATAAAGAAGACGGAGTGTCGAGGCATGCCACTATTTATATTGGCTGGTGATAATAGACCACGCTGCTGCGTTCAGAGCTCTAAACATAGCGGGTGATGCTGGATTCCTGCAGCAGCTTTACTAGAGTATGGGCAAGGGGAGGCCATTTCCCTTGCTCTCATGGAGATGAGCTTGCAGGACTTCAGATTTCCTCACCATCACCATGTGAAATGGGGCAATGCTGAAGTTCAGCCATTACTTGACTATTTCCATGCCTTCCCCCTCCCACAGAGTGAAGGAGCTTCCGCTCCTTGTCCCATCTTACTCCGCTGTCTGAATATTTACCAGGACGGAATTCCTAGTCCAGAATATGGGATTCGCACATTTACCACCAATCCTAGGGGTCGGAGAACACCCCCCTTGTAGTAAGTCTGGATCCTGTCTAATAGTAATAATAATGCTGATGGACGTATCCAGCATTTGAAAACAGGTGGAAAGTTACAGCTGGATAACAGCGTCTTACAATACAGGGGTATAAAATAAATGATTCTGTTCGTTGCGTGCAGGGAGAACACCGTACTTTCGCTTATACAGATATTTCTTGCCGGTGGTTATGATGAGTGTCAAAATGTTGAAAGTCTCCTTAGGATCTTTTTACATGTCGACTACATTTCTGAAGTTTTTTACAAGCCGACAGCATTACATTAAATCTACAGATGTTACTAACGGTACTTCAGCTGTCGATATTTTGACCTGTCTACATTTCATACCAGACCCCAGATACTGGACCAGCTTTATTTACACTGTTGTTTAGACTTTGGCTAGTAAACATCGACTCCTATCTCTAAAGCTGGTCATACACTACAGCGATTATCTGCCTGGTCACCCAATTATCGGGGGCTATAGTTAATGGACGGGATCCAATTTTTAAAAATTTGATCTTTCAACATGTCTGATTTAAATCGAGAACAAGCTCCCGATACTTTAAGGCGGCCTATGGGCAAGCTGGCTCCCTATTTAAAGCTGCTGTTGTATATCTATGTACACAGCTACTCTGACAGCTGTGAAGGTATACTTTAAAGCTGTCAGAGCAGCATAGTACATAGATATACAGGAGCGGCTATTGCAGGGAGTATTACAGACAGAGGTCAGCCAAAAACGTGCTGTGTGAAGCGCGGCTTCAGCTGATTTTTGTCTTACTGCCTGCGATAGCTGCTCCTGTATATCTATGTGCTATGCTGCTCTCACAGCTTTGATGGTATCATAGCGGCATAGTACTAGCCCTGGCTCCCCCTCTTCTGCTAGGATTATCGGTCCCAGCAGAGGAGGTGTATGTGCCTATAACGGGACATTTCCCTAGCAGGAAATCATCCTGCTATCTGCACCATAGTATAAACTGGACACCAACCCTTGGCCTAATCCTTACCCTAAGACTCCCCTCCCTGCAGCTTGACATTAAGACTTCACTACCCGCAAGCTGACTCTAACCCTCCTCTTTAATGACCCTAACCCTCCCTTCTCCGGAGCCTGGCCCTAAAGAAGCTTCACCTCTCCGGTTGTGTCTGTGGTGGGTCTGGCAGCTTCCAAGAAATGGCTGGGTAAGTATGCTGATTGGCATACTTAGCCATTCTAAAAAAAAAAATAGCAAATGGCTGCCGTTTCGAAATCGGGACAGCCGAAAATGAGTGAGGGAAGACCACTCCATCATCCGTACGGAGGACCCTAGGTAACATTTTTCACACCCGCCCCAAGGAAAATGGGGCCGCTGTGTAAATAAGAATTGTACGTGAGGGCTTAACCAATCCCTACTTTACTATTCCTATGTCTCCTCTCCCACCACACTTACAAGACTTCAGAGCGGAAGCAATTGGATCCCCGAGCAGTAGATGTTGAGGGATCTACAGTCAAAGGACCAAGATAGTTACACCTCTGTGTATCTGCAAAGGTCACCCCTCCTACCACACTAATGACCTCTTTTTGCTTTGCATCGATAGGATGCATCTATACTGCACGTGGTAATAAGACAAGTCCACTTTCAATTGGAAGCCAGCCACTTGAAATGGTCACTACGCTCCGATTGGGTAGCTCAAAAAACAGCGGGGGGAGAATTGTATGCCAGGGTCTGCCCCGATATTGTTTTATAGTTTTAGCTGACCGCTGAATCACTGATTTATCTGTGCTGGAAATAGTGTGAAAATGGAACAATTGTATTTGGAACGGGTAGTATGTAGAAATGCCCCTGTTTTGACTATTTACCTGTTCCCAATAGCGGGTAGGTTAGGGTTAGGCTGTGGCACATCGTGGGTTAAGGATATGGGTAGGATTAGGCTGCTAGAAGGGGAAAGGTTAGGGTTAGAATAATAGAAGGGAAGGTTAGGCTGCTAGAAGGGGGGGAGGTTAGGGTGCTAGGAGGAAGGGGATAGTTAGGCTTTGAAGGAAAACTTACTTATTGGTGTTGGATTCTTCAGGGGCCCAGGAGTCGCAGGAGCGCGGCTGTCGAGCAGAAAAGTGCCAACAGTCATCATTACACAGACACAAGATGGTCAATAGAAGGGAAGGTTGGGCTGCTAGAAGGTTAATGTTAGGTTGGCAGATGGAGAAGGTTAGGCTGCAGAAAAGGAGTGTTAGGGAAGGTTATTTGTCTTGGATTTTTTTGAGAATTCTTTGGGCGCTGTCACTGCGATTTATTGTTAGAGACGTCTCACGATAACAACGCTGTTGCCGTTTTACAGTGGGATTTTTGGTTTGGTACAAGTCGCCTGTTCTTATTGGAACTCTTATTAAGGGTCTTTGTAGAGGGTATTCTAATATCACTGAACACTGCCATTCTCGCAGATGGATGGGGGAGGGATGTAGATTACCCGGGGAGGGTGGGAAAAGCCGTTCTCTGTGCTTAGTTTCCCTCTGAAGAAGGAAACTACGCACTGATATAAGGAAGCCCTTTCATACTCGTAAGTGCCATTAGGTACCAAAAAATAAAATAAAATATGGGAGGCGTGTTTGGGACAGGACGGGTGAGTAAGGTGCGGTTCTGTCAGCAGCTAACCTCTTGTGTGAACATGGTCCGTAGTCTCTGTACTGCATTGTTACACCAGAGATACTATATTCTGTATACTTGGCGTTATAGCAAAGCTATATACCTATAACTATATTAAAGCTACTAAAAAGTGAAAAAATAAATGACCAATAATCGGATCCCTGATGATAGACCACGATAACGCCATCTACATAAAGAAATGTAGATACGCTACTTGCGTAGTAGCTCAATTCTTAAAACAACGTACGTAAGACGAAAACTACGGTACTGTGAATCCGGACTGTCATAACATTTGTCGTGTGTTGGAGTTCAGCGGCTTTTCATAGGACAGATACAGCTTCTAATTTGCATATGATCTGCTTTACAGCTTACCAAGGCTCACCGGCAAGGTCACATGGTGAAAGTGGACTGGCTGGATAGGCTGACGTTCAGAGAGATTGAGATGATCAATGAGGTAAGAGTCCAGTCGCTGTTATATCAATGTCTACTACCTGCAGCACCTGGGACATGAACGCTTCTTAAAAGGTTGTCTACATGAACCAATCGGGTGCTAGGTTTCATTTTCTTGTATGTGTTCCGTGATGGACACCCTAATAAGTATGGTATGGCCCTTACACTGTCCAAAGGGCCACGGCTCTCCTTTCCTCTTAGTAATGGCATCAGACAGTATAGTTGATCATTGAAAGAGGCACCTGTTATGCAATACCACACCAGCAACAATCTCACACAAGTGTTACAAGCATGAACACTATATATACACCAAAGGATGACTTTCTGAGCCACCCGTTGCACATCCTAATGACAGCTACAGTTTGGTTGCTATAGGCGACAAGGGAGAAAAAAAAAGCTTGATTATTTTAATGTAGACCTCATTTAATTAGCTGTTACTGTTTGTTACATGCTAGAATGAAGGCATATGTTGAATTTGAAACCTATGACTGAAGAGGAGCCACTGGGCCATCCAGTCTGGTTTAACTCATGATGACCGCTATTTGTTTACCCCAAGCAACGTTAAATGCTCTTAGTTTTTACCACCTCTGATGGGAGGCTATTCCCCATAACCACTACTTGTTTAGCAAATTAATATTGCCTCTATTTTCCTCTAAACCTGTTCCGCACAAAAGGTCCATTCTCCCTGCATCTACTGAAGCTTCTCTGTGATAAATACCTGTAATAAGTACCTGGTTATATCCTGTCTATCACATCCCCCTCTCCCTCCAGTACCTGGTTATATCCTGTCTATCACATCCCCCTCTCCCTCCAGTACCTGGTTATATCCCTTCTATCACATCCCGTTCTTCCTCCAGTACCTGGCTATATCCCTTCTATCACATCCCCCCTCTCCCTCCTGTACCTGGTTATATCCCTTCTATCACATCTCCCTCTCCCTCCAGTACCTGGTTATACCCCTTCTATCATATCCCCCTCTCTCTCCCTCCAGTACCTGGCTATATCCCTTCTATCACATCTCCCCTCTCCCTCCTGTACCTGGTTATATCCCTTCTATCATGCTCCTCTCCCTCCTGTACATGGTTATGTCCTCTACTACCATCCTAGTTCAGACCTAGTTTCTCCTCAACTGAAGACTCAGTTTAAAATATATTTATTTTTTACACAATAACCAGTTGTCTCTGAAAGGTCCGGATGCCTTTGAATAAGTTTTGTGACCTCTTTAGTACTTTTAAAGTTTCCAGAGTTCTTTAATGTCCGCGCACTCAGGGTCTGTGCTTCTCTTCTGTATGTTGCTCTGTGTTGACCTTGTGTAATCTGTGCTAAGCTTCCTCAGCGTCTGCTCTGTTCCCCTGTCCTTGCCTTCGCTCATGTTAATTAAACTCTGTTTTATTGTGCAGCTTTTATTAGTCCAGATCTTTAAAGCCTGTCTTATTACATCTTTATTGGAACTCGCTGGTAATGAGCTTCATAACACTAAATGTCAGCGGTAGGATACGTGTGGGATAAAATGTTACGATGGAAGTTGCCAGGCAGGTGGGTCTAATAAGCTTTTCACTTTGGCGCAACGTATAAATCCGCACCCTACGCTCGTGGAAATCCTTGAGATGACCGCATGGGGCCGGTCCAGAGGAGTGCGCAAATCTGCACGCACGATGCATTTGGAAAAGTTCAGCGATCCGACAGAGCACAAAGCTGTACCTCCAGATTGCAAGCTCTTGGTGTAGGCTGAAGGCAAGGCAGCCACATAGTAGGTTAGTGCGGTGTAATGGGATCTGTGAATGGACGTTACAATTATTGTATCCGAAAATAGCATGAAAAAAATGTACGCCTCCGTGCGACTTGCTGTACGCATAACACTAAATGTCAGCGGTAGGATACGTGTGGGATAAAATGTTACGATGGAAGTTGCCAGGCAGGTGGGTCTAATAAGCTTTTCACTTTGGCGCTACGTATAAGTCCGCACCCTACGCTTGTGGAAATCCTTGAGATGACCGCATGGGGCCGGACCAGAGGAGTGCGCAAATCTGCACGCACGATGCATTTGGAAAAGTTCAGTGTGCGATCCGACAGAGCACAAAGCTGTACCTCTAGATTGCAAGCTCTTGGTGTAGGCTGAACGCAAGGCAGCCACATAGTAGGTTAGTGCGGTGTAATGGGATATGGACGTGCAGGTAATGAACCTGGAATATAGTCCCATTCCTGTGCAGAGACTGTATGATCGATGTGTGTGTCTATATCCGTGTTAGCTAACCTGTGACACGCCAGGTGTTGTGAAACTACGAGTCCCAGCATGCCTTACCTGCAAAAGCATAGCAGATACCTGACAAGGCATGCTGGGAATTGTAGTTTCACAACACCTGGAGTGTCACAGGTTAACCATCACTGGTCTATATACTTATAGCAGTATTTCCAGAATGTTTTGTGTATAGAGCGAGGTTTCCAAATAACGAGTCACGCATTGGGCTGGATCCTGACCTCTGAGCGCCTTACGGCTGCCCGAGGTCGCTACGGCCGCTATCGTAGCAGAGAGTGGACGTCCCGTAAACTCCGCGCTGTCTGTAGAAAATCTGGACGCTTGCGTGTACAGGTTCCTACCCTTATATGGCCTTACGGCTGCGTCGCTGATCGTAACGCCCCGCCCCTTCCCCTCATTAGCATGTCTATCTCTGCCTTTACAGCGGAGATACAAAATGCGTAATGGGGGGGAAGCCCCCCTTTTCGTAATAGTCGGCTTACATTACGTACGCCGTCCTTTACGGCGTCGTTGGAAGGTTGTGAGGTTGCTTTCCCTGTCAGCCAGAGCCCAGGATCTTGGCCATCGCTTGTAAGTCTACGCGGCAGGATCAAACTCGCGCAAAGTGCGGTCCTATACTTGGCACCTGTGAGCGTAGTACAGTCCCCTTACACATATGGAACATCCGTACCCTTAACCGTCCTTGCACATGCCCCCCACCTAAAATAGGACTAGTGTGTACTTAAGCAAGCCCTAACAGTATATTTTAAATGCCTCCCCCGCCATATCGTCAGAGAGGATCACACTGTATAACTGATAACACGCGGGTTACTTATAAAGGACTGATTGTATGTTCTGTGTCTGGTCTAACATATTTCGCATCAGTGAAATCTGCATTGTCCTATATTCATTTGTCTGGAGTAAACGTCTGTCCTGTCCATCGGCTTTGCTGCTGCTTTGGAGTTTCTATAACGTTTCCTCTTTCCTCAGAGTGAAAAGCGCAGTTCTAATTTCATGTACCTGATGGTGGAATTCCCGTGCGTGAAGAGCGGCGAGAAGGAGTACGCCATAGTGTACTACGAGAAGGTACGGTGTTCTTTTGTGTGTTTACAAGAAAGGTCTAATAACCTATTAGGAGTGAGATATTTGCGCTAAATATACACCTAAGCAGGCATACTTGAGATGTGATATCACTGACGATTGCAAGACTTCAGCAGCTGATTCATGTGTACACACTACACCAATATACCAGCAGATCATAATCTCTCCTCATCATCTGGTGAAACAATCGTGACTCCATACACTGTACACGTCTGTGCTGCACGTGACTCATATCTGAGTACACACTGCACGCATTTGTCCGACGTTGTACCGCCAGTGATGTCACCTGTTTTTATCATAAAAAAATAAAGATAATGGGAGAGTACACACTCTTATGAGATATGGTTGCGTATAATACACTTGCCAATCCGCATGATGCCTATTAGACAGTTCTGGGAGGGTTAAGGTTAGGCTGCAGTGAGGGGGAATTGTCAAAGTTACACTTAGTTTGAAGTTATGATTTCCCTAATGTGATGAAGCCAATAACTTTATTATAGACGATAATCCGTTACTTGGTTACTAATTTAGTGAGACATAAACTCCCTTCTTACCAAGGCTGCTTAGCATAGAAAACTGGCCTCTTATGTGGGCCTTATGAAAGCATCATTTATAAGATCACTTGATAAATGACATCATTAAATAGGTTAATATTTACATACCATGGGGCATTTATCACCTTTATCATGCAACATACCTCATAATATCTCAGATTACAAATCTTCTTGATTGATCGGGTTACCCTGATAACATTGATAATGTTAAGGCATCATAGGGGTGTAACCAGGAACAGGTTTTACTTCACTGAAAGGGTGATAGATAAGTGGAATAGCCTCCCATCTGACGTGGTGGAGGATAACACAATAGAACAATGTAAACATGTCAGGGATAAATATAAGAATATCCTTAAACTAAATTGAGGGTAAATAGAGTCTAGGGTCAGTATAGTTTTAAATAAACACCTGGGTCGACTGGATGTGGCTCTTATCTGCCGTCACTGTCTATGTAATAGAGGGTCAGATCCAGAATTCCGTAAAGGGACTTGTTAATTGCTAGTATTGGAAATTACCTGCATTTTGTGTATGGATACTGGAGCCCTGTCCAGCATACATACATATATAAACGTACATATTAATTGGTTATTAGCTGATTATCATGCAGTGTATGTTAAGGATTGATTTGTCATGACACTGAGGTGGTTTGGTGCAGGGTGGTTGGTAAAAGCATTCCGATTGCCCTAATTATCCTGTGGGGATCATGCGTTCAGCTGCTAGTAAGTTCTGTGCGCTAGTGGAAAGGCCACACAAGTTCTGGACGCTAATGCGTCAAGGGCCCCACTTGATCTTGTCCACACGCAGCTTTCTAGTTTAAGACCATTGTATGTAAGGGCTAAATCCAGCCGTCACTGTACGATTTAAATATGAAGGTCAACCCGCCGTGAGTGTACGCATAGAGGTCAGGGCCGCTCCACGTACGGAATCCACTTCCATACGTCCAGCGTTCCGCTGGGTAGCCAGCTATTCTGGGCGTGCGCAGTGACTTGCATACAGCTGATTTACGCAATCTGCTTGGGTAAATCAGCCATTGTATGGCGGTCTGCATCTGATCCTATAGCGGAGATTGGGGGATGTCAAAATTTGTGTGGCCAGCATTAGTTAAGACCATTTCATATGGCTGTTTAGATGCTTGTTTGTAGTATTTGTATGATTTATGTAAAGGTTTTGATCACTTTCATAGAAAAATGGATGAAAACAGGAATGCAAACGCGATTTTATTGAGTCCTACTTATGCCAATTTCACATTTCCACCACGGTAATAACTCCGGTTTTTCAACCCATTGGGCCTGATCCAGACCTAGTTAAGTGCTTGAACTTAGTTACTCCTGGGCTAAACCATGTTGATTTCAGGGGGAGTCAAGTTAATTGTATTCTTTGCATGCAGGGATATATCTTTGAATTGCTTACTGCACACAGATATTGACCAGCATTACTATCACACTGTTATTTAGATTTGGGATAGGAAAAATCACCTCTCAACTCTAATACTGTTTGCAATAGATGAAACATGACTCCACTGAATTCAACATGGTTTAGCCCAGGAGTAACTTTTCTCTCTTAATTTTAAGCTCGTTCTTAAGTCTGGATCCAGCTCAACATGAGAACTATTATAATGAGAATAAAGGGGTTTAGTTTTCTGATTCTATGATTTGTATTGCGACAGATCTCCATGCTGCTAGGAAGCAACACAATTATCAGCAGTTTCCTTCCTGAACAGTGCTGGTTCTGTGACTCCTGAGGCGCTGAAGAATCCAATTCCAACAGGTAAGTTTTCATACTAACCCTAGCTATCTCTCAACTCTAATACTGTTTGCAATAGATGAAATATGACTCCCCTGCAATCAACATGGTTTAGCCCAGGAGTAACTAAGTTCAAGCACTTAACTAGGTGTGGATCAGGCCCATAGCCGTGACTTTTCAGTGCCAAAAAAAAAAAAATGAACAAACCTGGGAGATTCGGGTTCCCGGGGTCTGCCCTGACAGTATTAAGGGCTGTGCGCACCTGCTGGAGATAGATTTTGTTTACTGTTACTGCCATAGCAACAGTAAACAAATCTATCCAATCGTGTTTTAGGTGAGACCTGGGTTGAAATAAGCTGCTCGGCACCTTTCACACCACCACTTAATGGTGTCGGACACAGACACGGGGGTTTTTCTCTGAGTTCCGGGATCGTTAGACCCGGTACCTGGATCCTGGTACCTTTCACATCACCACCAAAAACCGGGTTTTTAGTGGTGATGTGAAAGGGTATCCTATAACTCCACGTTCAGATGGTGGTGTGTTTTTAGAGTGTGCAATATGAGTTGTGCCGCATTCTAAATAAAATAAAAAGTTCAAATATTAGAATGCGGCGGTGCCAATCAGAAAGCATTCCTCCTATTGTGAATGCGCAGCTGACAGTGCCTTTATAGCTGCTGCTAAGAGCGTTCAGAACAGGAGGAATGCCTTCTGATTGGCTCGTTTCCACCACAGCATTCTAAAATTTGAATCTTCACTTTTAGAGCGCGAGATTTCAGTTATGCCACATTCTAAAATAAATACATCAGAAAGCTCTATAGCCTCTATAGTGTACTCACAGTGCAGTGCGCATCAATAAAGATGTCAGGAACGAGGTTTGTGTTCTATACGCTGTGTATGTGTGATATAAACGGTCGCTGCATGTTGTTTTGCTTCTGACGCCATCCTCTGGGTATCGCATGTGAAGGGATTGCAGGCACTTAGGATGCAGCAATTAACCTTTGTCGACCTTTAGCTGTTGGAAAACACTTGCGATCATTTATCAGGGTGAAGCGTTCAGGGGCAGGGTAATGAGGCTGTCATGTTACTTCACACAGCGGCACAACAAATTGTGCTCCTAGAGTCTGCTGCAAGCAGAGCCGGGCGGCGTAGTGGAACAGTGGTCAGCATTGTTGGCTTATGGTGCCAGGTGTCCTCGTTCTAAGCTTACACTGCACAAGTGCATAGACTGACATCCTTTTACAGAAGCCGGTGTCTTTTTGGTAATGCCAATATAATTTGTTGGCTTTTGACATTTGTTTTTTTTAAGATCGGAGTTATTTAAACAAACTCTTCTATCCTATCCCCCTCTCCCTCCTGTACCGGATTATATCCCTTCTATCCTATCCCCCTCTCCCTCCTGTACCTGGTTATACCCCTTCTATCCTATCCCTCTCTTCCCTATTGTACCTGGTTATATCCCTTCTATCGTATCCCCCTCTTCCCTCTGTACCAGGTTATATCCCTTCTATCGTATCCCCCTCTTCCCTCTGTACCAGGTTATACCTCTTCTATCGTATCCCCTTTTCCAGTTTCACTTGTGCTTCTTTGCACTCACTATTGCTCTGGCTGTCCACAACTTATCAGTTTTTCCTCTGGTTATTAGAATACAGGGGTTTGAGTTCTTCAGATGGATAAATCCAGCTTTGTTGTCCCATAGTTTGCACAGATTGCTAGCCAAGGCCACACATGAATTGTGCATGAAACCTTATGTAAAAAGCGCTAGAACATGAGTGTGTGTTTATTTTATGGCATCTGCCTCTTAGCTAACTTGGTAAAAATCGTCTCTGCTTTTACCCTGAATTGCTGTTTATTAGCAGATCAATATGACACAAGTTATAGATCATCAGGACATCACACACTGGAGCTCCCAGGCTGTGTTCCTTACATGAAAGGGCCTCTAACATAGCATGTTCCCTGATCTGCTGGTCACGGCTGTCCATCAGGGTGAATGTCAACATTAGGTTTTCCTAATGATCTGAGCACCTACAGATAACCGGACTGTGTTCTCAGACTCTGATCTTTGTTTCCCATTAGGTATCTAATTTGTCAATGGTACAACTCATGTGCAGAATTTTCTAAATCCAATATATTTTCTCCTCTGCCCGCCTTCTCTCTCCTCCAAAACGGTGACCATCGATTAACTGTTTCCACTTAAGTGTTGACTCTCGCTGAATCACGCCCCCGCATTCTACATCCACACCTTGAAATGACCAACAATCCTTTTATACCGTTTAAGGAAAGTTTTGTTCCTGCAATGACAATACAGCATGAGGGTTTAGCCACTTAGCCCACCCTCCCACCCTCATTAAACTAGTTCCCTCCCCGCCCACCTACACTAACCTGAACGTAGGGACGCTGGGGGACGTCCGTAGCGACGCCGGGCAACATCTTCCCGGCGCATGCGCACATCGGCTTTTGGATCAGGCCCCTAGTGCACATTTTTTTTGCAGTCAATGGGCAGGATTTACTAAGCTGCGGGTTTGGAAAAGTAGAGATGTTGCCCATAGCAACCAAACATATTTTGGCTGACATTCTCTAGTATGTAAAAAGAAAGTGAGGTTTAGAATCTGGTTGCTATAAGCAATATCTCCACTTTTCCAAACCATCAGCTTAGTAAATCTGGCCTAATGTGTACGTATTTTAGTGGCCCTGTCTAGAGTAACAGGATTCTTTTGTTCATTTCTGAAGACCGGCTACTTTGAAGCCTCACCCGTGCGTTCTGTTCTGTTGTGGATTGAGGTCTGGCTGTCCGTATATGATTTCTCGGTGTCCCCTCTGTGTCAATATTTGACTAATTTAGCAGGTTTCCAATAACAAGTTTCTGACCCATTTCCCGTGCCTTCAGCTAATGCAGCGCCTGTCAGCCGAGGCGTGTCACGCTTTCAATAACGGTTAAAAGATCACCTGTCCAATCTGCAAAAGTGAAACACAGCTGTGCCCTTGTCACTCGCCTGCGATGACAAACTGCGCAACAGGAGATTACTTGTCATTCATGACTAGATAAATGTCTCCGTACCGCTCAGCAGAGACCTGTTTATCATTTCTGCTCAACGTCTCTCTTTAAAACCACATTCTCCGAGCGGCTAATTGATCTCCTATCTAGAGAAGATATTACGCTGAAAGGAGGATAACTGATTGCGTCTTACGATCATACACACAGACCTAATGCTGTGCTGTGGTGCTAGCTGCCTCTGAGGGTTCTCTAGTGCCTCTTAAGGCAGTGGGCTGTGTGGGTGTGGTCCATGGCTGAGAACGGCCATTTTCGACACCTTGTTTTCGCCGCACTACGCCACGATCCATTATTCCTTCCCCGCTGGAGTGAGGGAATCGAAGACACCCAGGAGGAATCCCCAGCACTAACTGGTGAGCGTTTCCCCAACCCATTATTCTAATATACACCCTCCCCTTCCGTAACCCCAACCCTTCTTTCCCTGCAGCCTAACCCTAACCTTTACCTTCTATGCCAGATACACTCCCCGCAGCCTAACCCTAAGCTGGGTGTGAATCCCCGTTAAGAATGGCCCTTTCAATCGGACCATTCTCTCCTGGCCGGGATATCTATTGTTTGTCTCAATGAGCAATCGATCCCTGTAGCACTGAACACGGTGCTTCAAAAGGTAAACCTAAAAACTAACCCTCCCCTTCCATTACCCTTACCCTGACTCTCCTTTCCCTGCAGCTTGACCCTAACCCTCCCTTCTCCCTAGCCTGACCCTAATACTCCCTAACCCTCCCCTTCTATGCACCTAAGATGATTCTTAAGAGCCTAACCCCCCCCCCTCAACACTAAAGTCCCCAAAGAGGTTACTCTCCTCTCCGGTATGGTCAGTGGCAGGTCCTGTGAAAATGAATGGGCCCATCGTAGCGGAGACTGCAACCGCCACAAGCCTCCCTTCACCACAGCCTAACCCTAAGACACTCCTTCTACACTGGATCCCCCTCCCTGAAAATGTTGTTCTCCATAAGCCTCAATGCAGCCTAATAAAACCTATTTTATAATTCTATCATCAAATTGCAATGACTTCTGGAACTGGATCAACATCCATGAGTGCCAAAAACTCTCCAGGGAATTGAGGAGATCACCCAGTCTTCAGGGAGAACTTTCAAATGCCTCAACTTCGATGCATTTGCTCAAGAACTAATTTGCATGATAAAAACAAAAATGTAGATCCAGGTCTAAAAAACAAAACAAAACACCTTTTATAATGCTTTTTAACCTGTAAAGGTGAGTTGGGTAATACGCAATAGGTAGCTCCATACATTCAGATGCCTTTACATAGTCACAAGCTGTGACGGATGCTTCCTGCTGGGCTCTCATTATACTTTCTGTGTTTCCTGGTGACTAAATCTCTGAGCTTCTACAACTCATCTGCTAATTAGGAAACACTATCACCCAATCAGCAATAATGACCATCCAAGCATATACAGCTAAAGCTGGGCGGCTTATAAATGATGGCTCGGGGCTGCATTTATTTGTCATGTTATTAATGTGGATCTGTGTTTTTAATGCCTTGCTCAGCTGGGAGAAATAATTGGAGATAGGGGTGAGCCAGCACGGGCAGCCAGCAAGAGGTGATTCACTGCATAGAGGGGTGATTTATATTCCATACTGTTTCAGCTAGGATTTTCACTCTCCCGTTCCCCCGTCTTGACAAACGTCTCAACCGGAGACATTATTGGACCTGACTTTGTTTGAATTCACCAATAACACTGCTCTAATAAATAGAGCATTCTATGACCACCGTATCCAATCAGGTGAGGGGTGATCACAAAATGTGTTGCGCCTAGAACGCTGTTGCATGTGGGCCCTTGAATTACCAGTAGTGCGCATGGCATTAGTTTATTGCTGGTTTTTGCCCCAACCAGGACAAAACTGCCCCAATCTGAACAAGGGGCTTCCGTCAATCTCTAGATCCTTTCTGTTTTTGCTGTAGCCTTTATTCCCCCGGATTTGTGATCTGCGCATGTGCTTGTGTCATTGTGACCCGATCAGATTGCCATGTGCTCCATTCTGACTTCCGGAGACTTCCATCAGAGAGGAATACAGCCTTCTCTTCCTCTGCCATTTCGTTTGCATGATTCATAAAGTTTAAGGTGTTTTATGGGTGTCTGTATGAGGGGAGTGGCTTGGTGTGTGTGTCTGTACGAGGGGTGTGTGTGTGTGTGTGTGTGTGTGTGTGTTCCAATAGCGGATCCTTGTGCCTTCTGTGTTTGGAGAGTCAGAAGCAGAAAAATGTGATCATTGGATCCAATCCATAGTCCTTACAGTGGGATTGCACCCAGTAAAAATGGCATTGGATTAGAGATGTGGCGTTTCCGGGTCTGAAATACACCGGGATTGATCCAGAGACGCGGGGAATTAAGCACGCAGCGTGCGCACTGTACGTGGACGCACAACTCATGGGCGTGACTTATGTGTGTTCCAAAGCTGCTTGTGACAATGCCTCAGGATGGCCATTCAAGTGTGACGACGAGCCCGGTGCATCTACGTGACCGTATTGTGCAGTACACTGTAATGCATGCTGGAAATGGAGGCTATGAATAGTGTCTGCACTTCTGTGGCAATGTGAAATCGTATCAGAGAATGAATTAGTGCAAAGGAAAGTATTCATGTCATTATAATGCCAGGGATAGAAGCAGGCTGCAGTGTCTGTCCCTGGCCTTATATGATCTGATCTGTGGCTGGTGCCAATGTTTTAAGGTAAACAGCACTTATTTTTATCTGGGTTCGGCTCTGGAACAGGAGCAACTGCATGAGCTTACCCTTACTGTGCAACTGCATGAGCTTACCCTTACTGTGCAACTGCATGAGCTTACCCTTACTGTGCAACGAATACATCCCCTCCCCCCCCATGACACACCAGTCACATTGTTTCTGAGCATGAGCAATGCAAATCGTGCTGAGATGAGCTACGTCAGGGCCTGGCCAACCTGTGGCTCTCCAGGCGTTGTGAAACTACGAGTCCCAGCATGCTATGACAGCATTGGCCAGTCCTGGGCTATGTGAACTGGCTTATGCTGACCTCTGGATTAACCTACACAAAGTTCTACTTTTTTTTCTCCTCCCAATATCCCCCCCCCCATCCCGTTTCTGGAACCATTCTTTGGA